>JAHWFP010170071.1:76590-108285 GCA_023313725.1 Lithobius niger
CCCCCCCCCCCCCCCCAAAAACAAACAAAAGCCCATAATTAGAAAAAAGTAAAAAGTAAAAACAAAAAAAAACCCATTTATTTGGCCATCAAGCAAAATAGCTAAATAAAGGCTTTTACAGTATTTGGATTCCAAATAAAAACGCAAAAGGAAAACAAGGGGCTACAGCGACTATTTAGTCGCATTGGTCTTCTGTACAGTTCGTCTACTTCTGATGTTGAGGCACACATCTCTGATGCACTACAACAGCTATCTCTATTATATAACCTAAAAACAGTAACCATCAGAATTGCCCGTTACAAATGTGCTAGCTGTTAAGCCTATTTTACGTTTTCGGCATAATTGTCAGCGTTTAGGCCTAATTTACAACTTTAATTTCGTAAGTAGCAACTAACGGAGATTTGGATTGTATACAGTAAGCCTATTTATTTTTGCAACACGGTATGCCTCCCCGCACACAGTTACAGTGTTACAACGTAATGCGCAGCGTAGCCTAATATAGACCAGTGGCAGTAGGAAAGGGACAGGAGAAACGCTGCAGCGACTCGTAGCAACTATTGACGTTATAATAATATATAGTTTCAACCACGTCATGGTGGTAGGAACACGGAAGGGCGATGAGTCACTGACACCGTGACCTAGATTTGGTATTTAAGAAAGGGCAGAAGATTCTCATGCCAGCGAGCGGTGGAACCCTTCCACTGTGGACTGGTTTACAGCATGCTTACTCAGAGCATTCCAAATACGGACCACCCGAACCGAGAAAAAATTCAGGCGAGTATTGTGAATAGAAACCTGCCTGACAAGTTTCCATTGGTGACCCCTAGTACAAATATGACCCGGGGCCAAATCAAAGAATGGGAGGCTCACAGCAAAATCTTAAATGTTAAAATAAGATCAAACTTAATACGTCTCAACTCGAGTAGTTCCAGGCCAGTCTGATTAAGACGTTCCGAGTACCTCAGATCTCGAAAGTAGGGATCGGCCGATATTTTTCATCCGATAATCGGATCGGAATCGGATCGGTTTATGTGTCCGATACCGATGTCAACTTCATTGTCAAACGCGAGTTTCAGTTTTGTAAATTGCTTCTGTTTAACAGATTAACTAGCAAAGGCTTGTCACCTCTCAATACCAAGAATTTATAAATTCTTGTAAATACCATAGATTACAAAGTTAACTAGATACACCGTCTTACTTCCCATACTACGCGGAGCTCTGGCGGTAGTTGCGGCTACTAATACCTCTGCTAATGCTTTAGCAGATGTATTAGTAGCCGCAACTACCGCTAGAGCTCCGCGTAGGACGGGAAGTAGTAAGACGGTATATCTAGTTAACGTTCTAATCTATGTAAATACTAATGTCTAGTGTATTGCGTTTAAGTCGTCTAGCGATCGACGGGAACCAAGCACCAGCTGGCCCTACCGGAGCACGTGCCAAAACCAGCCAAACCAGCCAAATTCTGAACATTGTGTATCTTAGTTACTTTTATTAAATATTAACGCAAAAGTACATAAACTTATATTTGCGATCTCGTTTACCTTTTGTTATTTAAAGAAATCGATGATTGTAGAAGCATTAATAGCGTAACGTCCGATCCTTGCAAGATTTCTTTGTTGTGGAGCTCAGTCACAAGGGCCAACAGAAAACGTGCTAGTCAGTAATCCTGGACAGTGAATAAGCGGGTTGTGAATTTTAAAAGGTTTTAAAAATATATTATGTCAAATTGTAATTTTTTTAGAAATACAAATCCGTAAAAAATGCGGTAACGAGAAACGTTTTAATTATTTGCTACGGTGCGTGTTGTCTTTTGTTTCTCTGGTATCGGCAGGGTGCGCGAAGCGCGGGCAACCGAGAAAAAGTAATGCAGATTAGGCCACTAAAAAAAATCGTCTTATCAAATTTAAAATTACTCCTTTTTAAAAATAATTTATTACTATTACCGTTTAACAATATCCAAGTATTTACTCGAATCCTGTGTTTTTACTACGGTTAAAATTATTCAAGCTGTATCCTCCATTTCACTGGTAGTAGGTGCACCTTTCGGGTATCAACTTTTAAAGAGCATCAGGGGGATGGCTCTTTTAGCTTTACTTGTCCGCGTCGGATTTCCAAGATGGCGACCCCATAAAGAAAAAGGCGTTTGTCGATTTCGTTGTATTTGCGTGCGTTAATTTCAATATAAGAGATAAGCAAACCACGACTTGAATAAACTAAGTCGCGGTATTGCAATCTGACATTTTTAGCTTGGTCAAGTTTGAAACGGCTGAAATTAACTTCCTAATAATTCGTCGAAATACACTTTTTGAGCTGATAGCAAAATAAAAGCAGACGATGCAACAAGCTAAAGACGGAAGCAGACGACACAGAACACGAATTTTATTACTTGTTATAAGCTAAATCGAAGAATAACTTCACTTGACACATCAGTAACGTAAACAATTTTTTTTTTTGGGGGGGGAGGGTTAAATTTTACGCCTCGCTTTGCACCCCTACTAGAAAACGTGTGACCACCTTATTTTTAATGTATATTTTTTCTTGCTTTAGAGACCGGTCATTATTTATGGCTGGGGGGGGGGGGGGGTATGAAAATGTTACTACCAAATTTTTGATCACCTTACCCCAATCAAGATCCACAAATAATGTAACCCCCCCCCCCTAAAAATGCACTTTTCGTATACCTATTGCGACGGTCTGCAGATGATTCCTGTAGCCAAGTAGTGCTGTAGCCAAATAAATAAATAGCTCCTACACCGACACCGTGTCTCGTTTTTAACGAATTAAACATGTTGGATTAAACATGTTCTATAAAATGTCCCTTACACCCATCTCTTGTTGAGATTCATACAATAAGTATGATGAACACACTTTGTGCTTGAGGGCCTGCATCCGTGACATAGTTAGCACCTGAAAGACCGAAGAAGCCAAGAAACCAGGTGCCAAGGCTTTTCTAAGTTCTTTGTAAAAACTATACTTGCAATAATGGTACTAATAGCTTCAAAACCTTGTAAACACTGAGATGGTGGGAGTGAAGCGTTTTTAGAAATGTTGACTGCTGAAAGTGCCATTTTTTAGGTCCAAAAATTACTTTTTCTTCCAGTTGGTCAGTCTGTTTTTGACCCCCCCCCCCACTTGATTGGATCTGAAAAATTTACGATCTTCCCTTGACAGGGTCCAAAAACTTGATGACGCCCCCCACTCCCCTCCCCCGGCGATAAATAATGACCGGTCATACGACATGTATGGCCTCATCAAAGTTTTGAAGAAAATAGCAAATAACCGTTTTCCGTGATTTTTATTCCCACTCGGCTCGTTTTGTTCGTTTTTTGTAGGGGGGGGGGCTGCCCCTTACCACCCCGCTCCCTCCCTTTGCTGTACTGTTCCACTTTACATTTGCTGTTGCAAAATGAAATAATCCAATTTGATTTTATTTCATTTTTAGCATGTAAAGCAAGGAAGCACATCACAATGAAGCATAATGTTTCCAATTTGCCAAATTTTGTTTTAAGTTCCAAGTAGTTCAGTTATTTCGAAAGCATAAATAAATATATACTTCATCTTTTAGTAACTCTTTGACACTAACTAACACCTCTTTTGCTAACACGTAAACGCGATGACAGGATCCGAATATGCCAGCGGCGGCGTAATTTGCGTTTGATTTGGCTGTTGGGGGCGCACACCTCTGGTCCGAACGAAGTCGTTCTCAAATCGACGGTGGCGCCGACGTGGCTCCTGGCGGCGGTGATTACGCACGGACAGGCTTTGAAGCGAATGTTCCCTCTCTGGTGTAACAATATAATATATCTAACTCTATGAAGAGCATTTTGTAAACATCCGGCTTCTTCGACGTAGTCAGTTTATCCGAGCAACTATGATCTATTTAAAACTAGTTTCAATTGGATCTGAATGAAATAGCCTTAATGGATTACCAATAATATTAAAGATATTGCAGCAAAAAGGTTTATTCGTAGAAATTCAAGAGTGGATGGTAAAGCCTTGGATTGGTAAAGCAAACACCCAAGTTTTGTTTCGTGCTGGGTAGTTGGGCAGATGGGCTACGGTGATTTTAAAATCGCGGTTTCCTAAGCCGAGGTCTATTTTAGTTAGACGTGCGTTTGGGGAGGGGACAAGTAAAGTAAACAAAGGAATATTTTTCCAATGTCCAACGTTAATTTGTCATTCGTTCGTAATTAATTTTTTGCTAGAACCATAATTTTAATTACTAGGTTTTTTTTTTTAGTGGTTGGGGTTTGAGAGGCAGGCCTGGAAACTCGACAGTTGATTTGAAATTAAAAGGCGTGACCAGCCCCTGTAAAGATTAGTTTTATAATTTCCAATTTTCGTTTTTTCTCTCATGCAAGTGTGCATATGCAGTTAGTACAAAAATAGGCTACTCGTACAGGCTACATACATCGTATAGGCTACATCACAAGTTTTAAATCGTTTGTGATGAATTTTAATCAGTGTTAAAATCATTGTACTACAGTGCTGATAAATGTTTTTTTTTTTTTTTTGCCATTTAACTTTAAATATGGTCCATATGTTCATTTTTTTTTTCACTTGTGGTACTGGTATGAGAAGGTGCCAAAAGTTACAAGTCCCGGACGGGATAAGCAGTGGTAAATTTTACCCAGATAGATCCATTGTATGTAATAATAACAACATTTTGTAACTCATTGCAATAAAAGTGTAAAAATATGATAATTATAACTTATTTTCAATTATATGAAGTAACAAGGATAACATTGTATTTTTTAGTTCTTATTAAGTTTATAAATTTGGTTGGTTATAAAAATATTAAATACCGGTATCGGATCGGTATGACAGTTATTGGCATCGGATCGGATCGGCAAAAACCTGTACCGGTCGATCCCTACTGGAAAGCCTGAAAGACGTTGCCATGGTAACGTGATTTTAGATCTAATTTTCATTTTTTAGGCCTAATTTTTTTAACGGCAGTTTTGGTTTCGTACGTAGCAGATAGGCCTAATGGAGAATTTGGTTCGATCGTAAGCCTATTCATTCATGCAACAATGCGATAAGACTCTTTTAAACGAAGCTAAATTGTTTTTGTTTTTAGGGCTACGTTAACACAAATCTTTAGGATTTCAATTCGACGATGAAATGTTATTATTTAAGTTAGTTACGTCGAAGAAGTCTATTAGCTGTAAGGAAGCAACGATGTTTTAATTTGCCATGTTATTTAACTAACTTTTGACACTGAATCGAACGTTGTAAACATGCAGTGGTCGTCAATTTCTGGTACCGCTGCGAAGTTGAAAAAAGCGACGGACGGACGGACGAAGTCGTTGCAATAGTCTTCTCAGCCGGTACGGCTGTACAGAAGACAAAAACGCATGTAGCAACCCTGGTTGGTTTTTTAATTTGAAATAGAAAGAAACAATAAAGCATTTATTTGGCCTTCAAATAAAATAGCTAAAATAAATGCATTTGCAGTATTTCGATCTAGACACACGCTAGTGTGTCGCGCCAAGTTAGGTAACAATTATCACAACAAACATAACATCAATTCAATTGTCGAGGTTGTAAACCATTGTAGCGCGGCGCCATGGCGTCAGTGTCTTATCTTGAAGCATAGTTGGGCACATTTCAGGTACTTGAGGAAAAATAATAATGCGGTACAAAAGCTTAAATTGTGTTGAAATAAAGAGCAATGACCCACCTGACAAAAAATAACTCTTGTAGGAATTCCAGCTAAGTTGCTTTCAATGCAAAATCTGACCCCCAATAACGTTGAAAATGTTTAAACTAGCTAGTCCGCTCATCCCCATGTTAATTTCCATAGGGTGATTATTCATCGATACTGAGATAACGGGAAGGCTTCCAGCTATGAAATTGGACGAATGGCTACAGTACGATACGAACTGCGTACCTTTTATGGTTTGGAGCCTAAGGGTGTAACGAGGATGGTGTGGGATGGCGCGTAAGTACGAAAATATTGTTATAACCATTGTTAGTATTGTCGGCATCGTCTCTCATTGGACAGCCAAAGTTCGGACAATGACAATGTGTGTACTGACGTGCGTGCCCAGACACACAGTGTAGCACGATGAATCTAAACAACGTTGCAAAGAAATTGTATTCACGTCCAATTCACGAAAAAATAATCCATCTCTTAAAACAAAGCAAAATGAACAGGCAAAAACTGGTGAAGAGGCCACCAAGTTAAGAGTGGTTCAGCCCTTCAAAGGAGTAATATTAACACTAACGAAATAAAACGAATTACAACAATTACAATTGACATGCCACTTTATTACCCATCAGCACGGTACTGGAGTTGAGTCTAATACACAATTAAAAAAAAACGGGCTGATATCATATCAAAAACCAAAACTGGTAAAAGGGGCCGCCCAGTTCTGAATGGTTCGGCCCTCCAAAGGAGTGATATCAACACACCAAAACATTCGCCAACTTAATCGGACCGAATAATACTTTGGACGTTAAATGAAAACTTGAACATTTCTACCGAAATACGCAATGTTCTAGTTTTCATTTAACCTTCGAACTATTAAGCGGTGTGATTAACTTGGCAAATGTTTTGGTGCGTTGATATCACTCCTTTGAAGGGCCGAACCATTCGGAACTTGGCGGCCCTTTTTACCGGTTTTGGTTTTTGATACATTTCAAATAACAATTCGCAAAAGGAAAGTACGCCTAAAACGAAGATGATCCCGATCGACACATTCAGTTCTGTTAGGAATTCCTAGATTTCAAATAATAATAAAGCAACAAAAAAAAGCACATGTGGAACCCTGGAAGGGGGGGGGGGGGTGAGGACTTCTCCACGGTCCCCCTTCCCATTGCCGGGCCAGATACGAATGCTCTAGAATGCTGATGTTTGACATATTGTTTCAAACCAGTTATAACGTAAATTAAGTCGAACATTAAGGTTTAGAGACAAAGGAAGATGTTCCAGGTGATGAATCACGAACGAAGGTGCTCGAACTGTCCTCCTCCAGCAACGATACACTCACCACATCTGCTTTCCACACCTAAGCATATTCTCCTGCATAAGTCAGTAGTAAATGTCTCAAATGCAGCAGTATTGAGAACCTGCAGTGTTGCAATATCCTGGGCTAGTTGAATGTACACCAAATCCCGTACTATTCCCCACACACTGAAGTCCATAGGCGTCAGATCACACGAACGCGCGGGCCATTCCATCACACCTCTTCTACCAATCATGCTGTGGGAAATTGGTCATCAAGAAGGAATCGCACCTGTGTTGCATAGTGCGGTGATGCACCATCTTCTTGGAAAGTAATATCTGCGGAACACTCTTTCCGTACAGCGGGCAAAATCCTGTCTTCTAGCAGCTGACGATATACTGCAGCGTTGATTGTTCCATCAAGGAAGTATGGTCCACTGACCCCCCAGCCCATATACCTCCCCAAACATTAATGTCAGATGACGGCGTGAATGCCGCCATAGTGACGTGTGGGTTGTCATCACTGTAAAATATGCAGTTGTGACGATTAACTCTGCCATTCAGATGAAACTTCTGTGGATCATCTGCAAGGAAATCTAGGAATTCCTCGCAGAACTTAACGCGTCGATCGGGATCATCTTCGTTTAAGGCGTGGATATGCCGTGGAGGGTACACCTTTAAGCCTACGTCCTTAATCAGCCTATTAACTGAAGGCAGTGACACACCAGTTTGCCGTTCCAACTGGGACATTGTTGGTTCATCGAGCAACGCGTGGTGGATCTCTGCGGCATTTTCAATCGTTTGTGCTGTTCGTTTATGGCCAGAATGGCCCTTATGTCGATTTTCCACAGAACCTGTGGTTCAAATTTCTCCACCAAATATGCCACTGTATACCGGCATGGAGGTGGCTGAAGATACGTAGCCTGCCACATCACCGAAAACGTCTGATATCATATTGTTTTGGTAATACCATTTAATAATATTGATACGTTGGTGTAGGTTCATGCGTGGCATGTCGTTGTGAAATACAAAATGAACGAGTGGTATCAAACGAAGCAAATACAAAAGGAACAAACTGTATCGAGTGATACGTAATCAGGTTGTATGCACCTAACTACTGTCACGTCCAAGTGTACGGACCAACCAGTACTGTATACTACGCATCACACAATAGTGCATGCCCTGGGAACATCAGGTCACATGACTCACAACTTTGCGTGCAACGGCAGTACAGCTGAAGGGCAACATGCAGTATTAACCAAGGTTACTGAATCGTTAATTAAGCTCAGCCAATTACAGTAAGTACAGTACTGTAAACTGGGAACTCCTGTCGGACTTTACTAGGCCTTTTTGTGCAGCAAGAGGTGGCGATTAGATGTGAATACTGCATAGTTGTTAATCCAGTATGTACACAGGGCCGTAACCAGCACCCCGTAACCCCCGCACGTGCGGGGTTTTTGCCTACTGGGCCGAAGAGTACGAAACGCAATGAGGCCTTTAGGCTGCGTTCATGGAGAAAACCCTACGCCCAAGCGGACGCCGAAAGCTTACGCGGTGTAGAAAAACGAGCAGTTCGCCCAGCCGCGTGTTGGCTGTTGTATCCGCGGCCCGCGAGCTCCAAATCGCGTTTACGTTTATGGCCGTATTGAGCGGAAGCTTAAAGGGAAACGCGATGCTCAATCGACAATATACGACGTTATGCGAATCAGACAATGTGGCGCAAGCCACACAATATAACAGCACGAGAAGCTTGGCGGTTGTTGTATTAGAACAAATACGTGCCAATTATTAAATTACGGGCAGGCTTTTGCATCTAGGAAAGCAGCGAAGTGGCCACTCTTAAGCGTCAGTACATGGTCCGCCATTTTCCTATCCCAGAATGCAACTCAACAGACCCGGCTCCCGCAATCGGCTACGCGGGACGCGGTGTTTTTCTAATATAAACAGATCGGGGGACCGCGCGCGGGACGAACGAATCGCTCGTGCCTTCCCGCGTGAGCTTTTGACGTAAACAAACAAGCTTACGCGGATAGGCAGCAAAATTTCTTTCAAACGCCGCGCCACGCGTCCTCTCTAGGCGTTGCGCGCGATCCATAAACAAAGCCTTATAGTGGACTATAGTGTTGATTTTTGTTTACAAAATCGTGCTAAGTTCAGTTCTAGAAAACCATGTAGCGTAAAGGTTAAGGTTTCAAATGAAAGCATTCTTTCTAGTCCCTGTAGACCTAAGCGACGTGAAAATGGCCTGTTTATGTATAATATAAAGCTTATAGTTTGGAAGCAGTTGATGATTACGTTTAAAATTTGTTTGCCAGCTAACGCCGCCCGCGCACTGATCAACTTGGCCGCGAGGCCAGGTCGCTGCAGCCAATGAGAATGCTTACCGTTTATGTAAAACCACGCACTAATAATTTTCATTGGCTGGAGCAACTTGGCTGCGCGTGGAAGTCGCTCAGTGTGCGGGCGGCCTAACAACAAAATTGTTAAGCCCAACACGATAAAATGGTTCCGGTTTAGGTTAAGGTAGCATTAGTTAGGCTAGCATGGGCGCAAGGTATGTAGACCTCTACAGCTCAATAAACAAATCAAATCAAATAAAATGGTTACAATATTTCGAAACGTCAGCTTCAGGAGCAGAGTTAAATTGTTGAACACGTAGTCTCAAAATAAATCGTGCTGATTGTTAATTTAAAAAAAAGTGGTAAACAAATTAAACTAGTTATGTTTAAAAAAAACAACCTTAGTGGTATTAAAAAAGAAATACAATTTCAATGGCAACCAAGCGCCATCCTCTGCCTCACAGTACCGAAGCTTAGACCTTTTTCCTAGTTCACGTATGGTTACATTACGCTCGACAGGAAAAAAGGGTGTTTAAAATAAAATTCAGTTTAGCAGGGATTTGCTTTAATTTTTTATTTATTATTTTTTTAAATTCCACTTGTAATTTTACTTGCAATTGTTTCTGTGGGCAAGGTAATTTTTAATTGTGGCGAATGGGATTTTCTTTTCTTTATTTTTTGTGGAGCCGGGGGGGGGGAGGGGGGGCTCTCTTCATTTTAATTTTAATGCAGGCAGAACTTTTAAGTCTGAGCAAGGGGCCCGGGACTAACTACAACAGCGGGGGCCCCCTCCCCCAACTGAAATCGTAAAAAGGTTGCACTATGTTATAATATTCGTCGGACACTGTGCTTAACGGGTTGGTTAGTTCATTAATCCCGGTTGGTTACGTTTGAAGACTTCTCTGCCTAACAAGCTGACAGGCTTGCAGTACAGTGCTCCTGCTCCGTGCTGGTTGCTGTTGGATTGGAGTTGTGTTGGAGTTGAGTTGGATTGGAGTAGGGAGTATAAAAAAAAATTCACAATACGCACAAATCGAGTACATTACTTATAGTCATCGAAACTCATTAATTGCGAAAATAAAATTTTGGGCCGTGCGGGCCCTTTGAGTGACCGGGCCTAGGTACAGCGGGTCCACTTGATTTCCCCGTTGCAGGGGCCCTGAGTGCAGGGGTATATAAAATTTCCAGGCTACTGCCCTGATTGGGCGATTCGATGTCTACAGGGTATCAGGGATAAGAGGCCGCAGAAGCTACGTTGTACTGCCGCCGTACAAGTGGCTTCCCCCCATCATCCAGGGTTGCCACATGCGCTTTTTCCTTTTGCATTGTTATTTGGAATCCAAATACTGTAAAAGCCTTTATTTTAGCTATTTTGCTTGATGGCCAAATAAATGTTTTTTTTCTTTTTACTTGAAAGCTAATTATGGGCTTTTATTGTTTGTTTTGGTTCCCCCCACCCCCACCAACCAGGGTTGCCACGAGTTTTTCCTTTTGGGTTTTCATTTGGAATCCAATACTGTAAAAGCCTTTTTTAGCTATTTTGCTTGATGTCCAATTAAATGCTTTTTTATTTCTCTTTACTTGAAATCTAATTATGGACTTTTATTCTGCACACCACCAACCAGGGCTGTCACATGCTTTTGTCACCTTTTGCGTTCTTATTTAAAATGCTAATAGAAGCTTACTTTCCTGAGGTCAGGAATAACTCATTCTTTACTCATAACTCAATAACTCAATAACTCAATAACTCATTTCTTTACTGAGGTCAGGGATAAGGGTTATAATGACGGGGAATGGTTGTTGGACTTAAAAAAAATTCGACGTGTAGCGTTTTTTTAAACACCCTGTAGCTCTGCCGTAATTAAACTGACAGTCACTGAACACTACACAGTTGTTCTTAAAGTAATTCACTCTGATACAATGAGTTATTAAAATACGACGGGGGCTAGAAAAATTATCCAAATGATTCATTTTTCTAAATTAAATAATTGTCTGGCTAGTGAAGACCGGACAGTGATTCTTAACGAAACTGACCGTAAAAATGCCATGACTTCTTTCGTCATTGTTATGCAACGTAATATCAAGAAAGCTACGAAAAATACGAAGATTATTCCTTGGATGACTACTGCGGCTTTAAAATCGATTAGGAACAAAGATAAAATGTACAAAACCATGAAAAAGCACCCTGACAACCCGACCTATCGCAGCGAATTTGCTAATTACAGAGGAATTCTCAAAAAGGTTATTTGTGAAATCAAACAGCAGTTTTATCAAGATGAATTCTCTAAGGCTAGAAATGATTATAAGAAGCACTGGCAAATCTTAAAACGAAATAACGGGTTCTAGAAAACAACACACTGCATTTCCCGATGAAATCCGTGTTAATGGATTTCCGGTCTCAGTACTTACTAATCCTAAAGCATACACTAATCAATTAAATGACTTTTTTGCTAACATTGGGCAAAAATTAGCAAACAACATTACAACGGATGTCAAGAATAAATACATGCCTACCGCTTTTGAAAAGTCCATGTTTGTTACACCCATTACTGAATGTGAAATTTTTAACCTTAATAGTTCCTTACAAGAAGGCAAAAGTCCTGGTTATGACGGAATCGCAACTAATGTCATTAAGCATACATAGCGTATCATTACTCCAGTTCTTGTTCACGTTTTTAACCTTTTGTTTCGCCTATTTTCAAGAAAGGCTGTCGATATGATCCAAGCAACTACAGGCCAATCGCTTTGCTGTCCGTTTTTTTCTGAACTTCTTGAAAAGGCAATTACAAATAGGCTCACTGAATTCTTGGCAAAAAAATTCCACTCCAACCAATACAGTTTTCGCAAAAATTGCAGTACTGAAGATACAGTTTTAAATTTGCTTACTCAAATTTACGAGGCATTAGACTCTGGCAAAGTTGTTTTTGGCACGTTCCTGGACTTGAAAGCTTTTGACACTGTTAATCACACTAAAATAATTGAAAAAATGGAACTTTATGGAATTCGAGGCCTTGCGAACTCCTGGTTCACGGATTATTTATCTAATCGAACTCAAGTAACTAAAATTGAACCTCACATTAGTGCTTTAGTAACTTCAGGCGTGCCACAAGGGTCTGTTTTAGGACCGTGACTCTTTATTTATATTAACGACATTTATAACCTGAAGACCAATTGTAACATTACTTCATTTGCTGACGGCACTTCTGACTGTTGGCAATAACACTGATAATACTACTGAAAAAATCGAGGAAGATCTTATTTTAATTGGAGATTGGTTTACTGAAAATTTGTTAACCCTTAATGTTGCCAAAAGCGATTTTGTTCATTTCTCCCTTAAAAAAAGTATACTGCCAGATGATATTAAAATAACCCTTCACAGATGTTCAACAACACCGACTGCCAACAAATTAAAAAGGGGAATGAGGTTAAATGTATTGGGAGTGTTTCTCGACAGCAACTTAAACTGGAAATGTCAAATTCAATTACTACCCGGCTGTGTGCTCTTCTATGTAAAATGTTTTACATTAGAAAACTTGTACCACGCAAATAGCTGAAAGTTTTTTATTTTGCCATGGCACAATCTTTTCTGCAGTACTCAATGTTATTCTTGGGTGGCACCTACTCTAATGCTGTTGACCCTGTCATTAAACTGCAGAAGCGTATTATTAGAACAATTATGTTCAAGAAATGACGTGACCATACTTATCGTATCTTCCAACTGCTAAATATTCTGCCAGTCCACCATCTTTACGTCTACAGAATTTTCGTAAAAACAGTGCTCACCGAACCACTCGTCTAGTAACTGAATACTGTACTAGAAACGAATCCAATTTATACGTTGTTCAACCTAAAGTTGGTATGGAAAGACTCCACAAATGCAGTTACTTTCTGGGTAATGAGGTCTATAATTCCTTGCCCATCGAAATAAAAAGTTTGACTGAGATGTCATCATTGAAGAAACATTTGAAACATTTGTTCAGGTGGCTACTTGATCTAAACCCATCTACCTTAGAAAATTTGTTCACTGTTGTATTGTTTTTCTTAATTTAAATATGTTTTATTTTGTTTCTGTCGGCAGAATATTGTGCTATTGTTCAGATTAGACCGTTTTCTTTGGATTACTCATGTACTTTTTTTGTTCTGACTTGGCAAACTTACCTAATTTGTCTTTGTTTTATTGTTGTATTTCATTGTTTCACATATATATATAAACAGTTTCTCGCATGTAATCCCTAGTTCTGATTGTAGGAACCTTTGTGTTTGTTTTACATGTTTGTGCGGCCCCAATCCACACAAAAGCGGGCATCTGCTCTTGTGGTCTGTGGGTTTGTCACTTATATGATTGTCCTTGTACATGCTTCTAAATATTAATAATAAACTCAACTCAGACTGGTTAGTGGTTACCTAGTTTTGCACTACCAGCTACATACTGCTTTTCCGGGTAACAACAATGCAGGTTGATTGTCTCCAAAACTTTGTCATAAGAATCGTTTGGTTCAGCAGTCAGTTTTTCTTTTTTCTTGGTTTGACAAAGTATGCAGTAGTGAAAATTAGTCTGTGCGTAGCTCTTACTCATTAATGTAGGGGTATTTTTGGCAGCCTCCATTCCTATTACCAAGGAATTGTAATGACACTGTCAGAAATCTAAAAAATACATTACCAAGTGTGACACGATATAAAATACATACATATATGTAATATATACATATATATATATATGTATACCCTTGATATCGTGTATCATGTACCACACAGTATATATATATACACAGTTATATATGTAGTTTTGCGTATCATGTATATGTATGTATATAATGTATGTATATCTATATATATATATATTTTTTTTTTGCCATTGCACAATCTTTTTTGCAGTACTCAATATTATTCTGGGGTGGCACCTACTCTAATGCTGTTTTCCGTCATTATGACCACTCGGCCCCAGACTATCCCCTCTTGGCTGATGCAAAGATACATTTCGAGGAACGGAGTAGCAAGTGTATATAAAAAACAACGTTAAAAATAATGTAGCAACAATCACCAAGCCAGTGCGGTTTTTTTCTTCCTTTAACGCCTTGCCTTTGCTTCTGTATATATATATACACACACATACATTATATACATACATATACATGATACACGATATCAACGGGATATCCATATTACCCTTGACGATATATATATTAATAAACAAAAACGGAACGTTAAATGTTTAGAGTAAGGATCTAAAAGTCAAAACTTAGAAGGAACAGGGACAAGCTTTGACAGTCAGGGTCTAGGTGTAAAATTTTGTCAGTAAGAGGCTGGAAAGCATTAGACCCTTACTACCCGGTGGTTAGATTAGTTCTAGTCTCTTCGGACTGAACGTGTGTATGAACGGTTGTAGCAGGTTTTCTTTGTTCTTAGAATATTGTTATGGAACTTTAATAACACAATTTTCTTGTGAAGTTTAGCATTTTGTCTTTTGATGCTTTAGAATTTTTTATTATATTTCGTAGATTTATGGTAGAGGATTACCATAATGCTCTGTGCTATGAAGGCGCTGGCATGTTACTAAATTGAAAAATAATTTTCAACGTAAAGCAAAGCAGGAAACGTATAATCATACTACCACTTGGATCATCACATGGGTCATTGTAGGAGGATTTCCAGTTTTTCGTCAAAATATATTTATTTCTGACCACTGGGTAGTAAGGGTCTAATGCATTCCAGCCTCTTACTGACAAAATTTTACACCTAGACCCTGACTGTCGAAGCTTGTCCGTGTTCCTTCTAGGTTTTGACTTTTAGATCCTTACTCTAAACATTTAACGTTCCGTTTTTGTTTATTAATTCGTGTTACTTTTAGAATTGCAGCTAAACTGTAAAACAGTGCAGTTGACGGTCAAAGCTGATAGTTTAACACAAGAGACTCTAGGCTGACCCTTACTAATCTGGCTATCGCCAATGGTAACAATAGAAACAAATCCTTTAATCTTCAGTCTATGTCTTGCAGCTGGCGTTTGCTAATTGGTATTGTTGCATAATAACAATGTTTAAAACAATGTAAAACAATCAGTCTGGTGGTTTAGAGCTCCGTAACCCCTGAATCACTTGACCAATTAGAAAAGGCCTTATAAAAAGGGCACATCTACAGAGCAATACCTGTAAAATGAGCTAAGAACCAGCTTTATAGGACAAATGGTTTGACCTGTAGAGAGGACAGACGAAAGCATCCCCAGAACAACAACAACAACAAGCTGAACAAGAAGTTGTCTATTTTGCCCCTGTCTCCATCTTGGGTTTGGCTGGACCGAATTTCCCAATTTTTGGACTGCAGACAGCCCTTTACTAGTCAAGGCTAGATTCCAAATTTGGTTTAAAGATGTTTACTTTTGACGGAGTTATAAGCTCTCAAAGTTGAGAGTTTAACACAGAGGTCCTAGGTCGACCCTTACTAACACTAGCTATCGCCAGTGTTAATTCCGGACTAATATCATTACGTACCTTTCAATTATTATGTTTCTCAGCAGTGGTCAGACCTGCAAACACAAAACTGGTTTGTGAGTGAAGCTAACATGTCCCAACATGATCTGCAGTAGTTTTATGACAGTGATGTCATCCATTGCAGAGTGGCGCGATCTGTTTGTTGTTGAGCGAGGCCATAAGCAGAGATAAACCAAATAGGAAGATATTTTCACTTTTCGACGTTTTGACGTTTGAATGCACCATTTTAAAGGTTTTTCACGAACTTTCCAATGGTCCAAACCCCAAGCAGCTGTTTCTTATTGTTTAGAAATTACAAGGCAAAATTGCTTGTAGTTAACACATAGTACGACTGTCTCTATATCAACTACAATCACTTTCTTAACAATCGGATGTCTAACAATTAGAAACGGCCCTGCTATCTCCTTGGTTGGCTCTTTGCTCTTGGCTATTGGTCCATTCTGTCACTCTGATGGTTCAATTGAGGACAAATCCTAATGCGAACGAAATCATTCAAATTGTGGAAAATGTAAGGGGAAGGTACAGGGAAAGTTGAAGGATCAGTGGGCCACCATTCATAGAAAGATGCATCAATAACGTTTTCATGATGCAGTCTAGCTAAGTACCTAGCTACCTTGGTGGCCTCTTTCTGGTTGAATGATATCATTACTTTCAAAGGCGACTCTTTTTGGAAACTTGGCAGCTTCTCTTATACCAGTTTTGGTTCTGAGTGGATTGCAACTACATCACATGCTCACTTCACAGAATGTTTGAGCATTCCGAATTGAAAAATCAATGTTTGGAAAACACCCGACCAAACAGCAAAGAAAGAGTCTGCTCCATTATGTCAACAGTTGAAGTGACGACGGCCCTAGTTTTAAAGTTTGTCCCAAAACAACTCACGGATTCCAAACACCTCCTCTTATGGTGAAAGATAAAAAATAAGTTCTACCAAGTTATTTGTTGGTACGGTATCTTTCACCACACTTGGCAAGAGCAATATTCATGAAACCTGAATCCTTGTGTGAATAGCTCCAAAAGCTTTAGGAATTGGACCATAGTTGATAAGACATAAATTTTACCTTACATTCTAGCCTTTCCAACGGTGTTTAGAAAATTAAAATCGGATAATTAGTCTTGTAGAAATAAGAGTTTTAATATTTTGCTATGGCCGCCATGTTGAATCAAAGATGGCAGCCACCTGCTACGATTGCCAGCCTGGAACCACGAAGTTTTGTTTTCCAAGCATAGGAGTACCTTAAGACATTCCAACCGATGAAATGCTTTCACCACGAAAGGTGCACGAAATGCAAAATATGACCACTCGGCCCCAGACTATCCCCTCTTGGCTGATGCAATGATACATTTCGAGGTACAGAGTAGCAAGTGTATATAAAAAACATGTTAAGAACAATGTAGCAACAATCACCAACGCCTTCCTTTAACGCCTTGCCTTTGCTTCTGCATGCCTGACCCACCCTTCAGTGGCGAATGTGTAAAGGGGGATGGTGTTCTACACCAGCTAGGGGGTCTGGGGGAGCGCTGTAATGGGCGGAGCCCCAAAAGCTGGGTCATGGGCGGAACCCCAGAATATTTTAAAATTTAAGAATTTTAGGGCATTTTATGGCTTCTGGAGTGCATGATTTTCCGGTATCATAAACGATAAATTATTAATACTTCGTCTCGGCGAATTCGTAGAAACTAACGTCTAAACACTAGGATACTTATATTTCTCTTCACATCCGAAGCAATCTTAAATTTTTCCGGATTTTTCTTAGTATTGGGATGAAACATGACTTAAAATAAATACCCTATGTTTAAAACACACTTTTTTAAGGATTTCATTTTTCAAGGCTTTCAAAAGTCACTTTTAGTCTTCTGTACAGCCATACCGGCTGAGAAGACTATTGCAACGATTTGGTCCGTCCGTCCGTGCTTTTTTCAACTTCGCAACGGTACCAGTTAAAGACGACCACTGTTTACAACGTCAGATTTATTATCAAAAGTTAGCTAAATAAAATGGCAAATTAAAACATCGTTACCTCCTTACAACTAATAGACTTCTTCGACGTGACTAAATTAAATAACAACATTTCATCGTCGAATTGAAATCTTAAGGATTTGTGTTAACGCAGCTGTAAAAACAAAAATATTTTAGCTTCGTTTAAAAGTCTTGTCGCATTGTTGCATGAATGAATAGGCTTACTGCCACCTAACCAAATTCTCCATTAGGCCTATCTGCTACTTACGAAACTAAAACTGCCGTTAAAAAAATTAGGCCTAAAAAGTTAAAATTAGGTCTAAAATCACGTTACCATGGCAACGTAAGTTGCTCCGAGCCGCTGCTGGCTTTCTCAACAGCGTTTCTTCTGCCCCTTCCCTACTACCACTGATATATATAGGCTACGTTGCGGATTACGTTGTAACACTGTAACTGTGTGCCCGGAGGCATACCGTGTTGCAAAAATAAATAGGCTTACCCTATACAATCCAAATCTCAGTTAGTTGCTGCTAACGAAATTAAAGTTGTAAATTAGGACTAAACGCTGACAATTATGCTTAAAATGTAAAATAAGCTTAAAAAGCTAACACATTTTTAACGGGCAATAGAGATAGCTGTTGCAATGCGTGATAGAGAAGTGTGCGTCACTATTGGTAGTGACAGAACTGCAGAAGACCGGATGCGACTAGGTAGTCGCTGTAGCCGCTTGTTTATTTAAATGATAATTAGTTCAGACCGTCAATGCAGCCTTACAAAACAAAATCCAAACGACGATTGCCTTTCCTAGCAAACTTGTCCACATTATTTACGTTAATTGGAGTGTTTCGATGTATATTTAATAAGGCACGGCCTGTTAACGTGTCATTGGTCATTGTTGATCGCAGGTAAGATTTTAATCTTTTCAGTGTGCAAAAACTTCTTTCGCTACAAACGTGCTTCTCAGGTGGAGCAAAATAACTAGGGGCCTAAATATATTCGACTTCTGCGTGGTTTTCTTACGCTTCAAGTTGACAACTTTTGGTGGTGGACCTTGGTTTGAATTTTCCTAACCAGATGAACAGATTTGAACTGCAAGGACAGTAGCATGTCTTAAGCATGTCTTAATCCTTTCCTTTGGGAGCGTAGACAAATTCCGTACGTGCCGGAATTGGGGGATGGGGGGGGGGGAGGGGGAAGGAAGGCATGAGAAAATGTCTTAAGTGGAAGTG
Source organism: Lithobius niger (assembly GCA_023313725.1). Classification (NCBI taxonomy): domain Eukaryota; kingdom Metazoa; phylum Arthropoda; class Chilopoda; order Lithobiomorpha; family Lithobiidae; genus Lithobius; species Lithobius niger. The sequence continues at coordinate 95,554 of JAHWFP010170071.1, forward strand.
GAGTATGACGAAGTGGTACGTAGCTATTAATTCTCGCCAAATAATTTTTTTTGCTTATTTTTCTCTAAATTCGTTTAGTTTGACGATTTTTGTAACTTGGAATTTTTATTTTTGCAAATTATATTTTACAATTTTTTTGCAAATAATTTTGCAAATTATTGACTGGTCATTGCGTCCCTATACTAACATCTTATATAAACCAATTCATCCAAAAATTAATTACGTATTTTCAGGAGGGGGATGAGAGGGGGTTACGCCAAGTGCTACATTGGTGTTACAAACAGGGACGGGGAGGAGGGAGTTTACATTGCTAAAATAAGGTTGTTACGTAATTTGTGAACGCTCCCTTTCTTGTCTACTTCCGTGTGGGGCCTTTTTCTGGGAAGAAGGCGACTCATCTACTGTGACCCCTTTAGGGCTATAAGTTGAACACCCCTTTAATTTATTACATTTTTTCTTTTTTGTCATTCATGGGAAAGTAAACAAACCATTTTGAAGGTCAACGCAGAAACGTGATAACCATTTTTTCCCCCGAGAATGGCCTTCTTTTTATTTCTTTGCCACCGAAGGGGCGTGCGGTCGCACCCGGCGCACCCACCTAAATCCGCCACTGCCACCATTGTTAAAAGAGGGTTGCTTAAAAGGCTACAGCCTGGGGTGGCCGAGTACCGTCCAAAGCCAAGAAACCGTATACAAACGAAAGAAGAACCAGTTTTATGCAACCCCTTTTACCAAGGGCATTGCTTGTTATATAGGGTTACTTCTCCGTTCCTTTAAATGGACCTTTGTATCAGCCGAAAGGGAAAAGGCACACCCGTCGTAGCAAATTATAAAAATGTCTTGGACACAATGCACCTAAACGAGGTTTCGTAGCTCCAACTTACTTATTATTTAACTAATGTCAAAAGTACCTCGGTGACCTGAGACTGTAGGAAACCCCTGTACAACGGAAAATATTTTACGTACTTTTGTATTTTTAACCTAAGCTTAAATTTGTATCAGTATCAGCAAGAATTTATATGGCATCAGTTAAGTCTGACTTAGTGGGTCGAAAAAATCAAAAGTGTGAGAACGGAATAGGGGTAGTGTAGCAAACTTGTGCTACCACATAACTAACTGAACAATTTCATTGGAGAGTTGGAAAGACACAAAAATATATTAAAAAAAAAAGATCATGGTAGTGAAGAAATTTAACAACTTCAATCACTATTTAATGCGAGAAAGTTTCTGTGTTGATATCTTCTGTTTTGGCAAACATTTAAAACATTTAAAAAACTTTTTAAAACAAATTTGCTGGCCCAAGGGGGGAGAGGAGCGGCTGATATTTGTTTCTTTTGCGTAAGAAAATATATACATTATCTGAATTTCTTGCATTACGTTCTCGTAATGCTGCGTTACGTGCTAGAGTGTTAAAAGTTATTTGGATCCGGCCAGCTTGGTAACCAAGTGCGCATGCGTACACTCCTATTAAAAACTTGCAACGAGAGCTCAGCAGCTTTTGTTCTCTCTCTATATGTGCAGAAGGTGACTCAAGAGGGGAGGTAGGGTGGGATGAGGTAATTATATTTTCCTAGGTAAAATAAACAAATTTCAGCCAGCCCCCCCCCCCCTACCAGGATGGCAAAATTATGTTTCTTACTGCCGATAAAAAATACACATTACCTGTGTATTTCTTGCATTCACAGTCATACCTCATCAAATGGTGGGCACCTTCTTGGCGAGTACTCTAGGGTTCCGAAGTTGGCGTACCCTGGACTCACAGACTACGTGAACTTTTTGTTTGAAGGACTTTCCCACTTCAATTGTTTTGGTTAGCAGATGAAAGCTTTTGAGGTGAAAATTGCAGCCCGAGCGAGGTTGGTTCAGTGTGAAAGGGAAGATATGTGGATCCTGGAGAGATCTTGGTGACGAAGTTGGACGACGTTAGCATGGGTGTTTGGTTGCTAGCTGAGGCCTTTGCCTGTTTTGGTGCCTGATGAATGGTGGTAAGCTAAACGAAGAGATGGATCAGAGAATATTCCTTGTGTGAAATCATGAGTTTGATGGTGGTGAAATGATTGAAGAAAAACGAGTCAGTGAAGAGAACTTGAAATGAATGGTTGAAAATTTTCCTGTTAATTTGTATTGTTGCTTGCAGAACCAAAGAAACGAGTTGGTGTAGTGGTGCGCGAGGCAGGGTCGAGGATCCGCCGAGGCAGTGGGTTTACTTCTGATGTTTCCAAAGGGTTGTTGGAGGTTTGGAAGCTTCCTCTCCCTTCCCTCTATTTCCAATGGGGTTGGAAAGGAGGGGGGTGGGGGTGCTGTGGCTCCAATTTGAGAATTGTGGGTTGATATCCTATGACTGGCTTTCTCGATGATTTCTTGGATTGATGAATCTGGTTTCAAAAATTGGAATCTGGTGGTCCAGAAGTTTGAGTGATGAATTATTTTTCGAAAAAAAATTCTTCTCGAAATGAGAGTTTACATCCTCAGCAAACGGAAGCTGAAAGTGTTGCCTTTGGCCTGCACAGCAGCCCAAAGCAGGGACGGTCGAGAGTGCAGCTCTCTGTGCTGGGTCGTGGATCAGATAGTTGAATTTTTTGCCTTTGTCGATTGCCAGAGAATCACCTACGAATTTCTCTGGCGGACAGTTTGCTTCAGCCCAGTCTAACAGTGTACTCTCGAGCCTTCGGATGATCAGCTCTTCTGGAGGCCGATGTTACTTTACTGATGGGTGTGCGTGCTGATTTGAAGGATGTGCTGGGTTTTGCCACGGGCTGATTTGTGGATTGAAGTGATGAGGGTCATGAACGCTGTGGAAAGACCTCACGAATGGATGTTTTCAAACTCGGTGAAGCATGGTACTGAGGCATCCGGATGGTGACAAATGTAGAGGGATGAATCACCAGTCATCGTGAGGTTGTGGAGTGGCAATGATTTTGCTGCCTGAATTCGTCTTTGCCTTTTGCCTTTTGGTGTGGACAGACCCTGGGGGAGACGACGGGGAGGGAGCCATGATGTCTTGACAGTGCGAACATTCATGGTTGCAGTCGACGAACGGAACAGTTGTCGTGAAGTGTGGATGGACCTTGGGAGATGACCGGGGGAGGGGTGAGGCTTGGTTTCTTGATTGTCAGCTACGTTTTCTCCTCTGCTTCATCAGTGAACGAATTACGTGTTGTGCTTGCTTTCAGCCATGAGGGTGGTGTGAGGGTAGGGAATCCTGCAAGCCCAAACGATGACCAAGGAGTTTTTAAGAGTGCAAGGCATTCACAAAATGAGTGGAGGCCGCCTGAAGGTCTTGCTTCAATCGCTGCATGTTTCCATGCTTGCTTGCCTGCATGCTTGCTTTGCTCGCTTGCTTGCTTGCTGTGCTGTTGGCTGTCCTTGATGGAAAGATGGCTTGCACGGTGCGAAACAAAAATCCAAGTGGCTTTCCTGGCAAGTCTGGGCTGAAATTCCATGCGGCCCTGATGAACTGGGCACTACACCGCTCGTAGGCTAAAGGCTGTCGATCGGAAGGCGGTGAGTGTTGAAAGGTGCCTGAGTGCTCTGGGATCAAATCTTGAGCTGGTCAGGAAAGACAGAATGAAGCCTGCCCCCCGCCCCCCTCCCCAAACTTTCTGGTTTTTTTTTGAAGGGATGAGTCTCGCAAACTCATTTCCAAATATACAGCTTTGAGCTCCAATGAGGCAGACCACAGGAGAGCAGCTTCGTTCTAAAAACCCCTGGCAAGGTGGTTGTAGGTGTGGTGATTGGAGTTTGATTTTCATGTGGTTTGGCCCTGGGAAATGACAGGAAGGGTGCCACGGTGTCTTGGGAGTTGGATGGGGAATTGTCATGACAGTGCTGCAGTTGCCACCTCCGTGATCGGTAAAAAAACAGGATAAGAGGCTGTGGTGTGGGTCCAGCCTGGGAAACGACAGGGAAGGAGGCACTATGTCTTGACAACTTCTGTGATGAACAGTGATCATGGTCGACTCATGGTTGCTGGACGAAAACAGACCGGTTGGTCAGCTGTGGGTAGTTCGGTGTCTGACGTCACATAGTCGGTGAAGGAAGGCAACAAGCAGAGAGAAGTGGATCGACCCTGAGAAACGACAGGGGGGTGGGAACCACAATGTCATGATTGCTTTGGTGGCGAGAAGGCGAAAACGGCCGACTTGGGGGGGGGGCCAATTGAGGCTTACTGGTTGGATGCTTAGTCGTCGGGCAGTGCCTAATGCCAACGGGAGAAGATTTGTGGACCGACCCTGAGAAGCGACAGGGAGGAAGCCACGAACGTCTTCAATGCTTCACTGTGAGGGTCGAACACGCTGAATGGCTGTAACCTTGTGCCCGCTTGCTTGCTTGCGTGCTTGCTCGCATGTTTTCTGGCGTGATTCGTGCTTGCTTGCATACTTACTTGCGTGCGTGCTAGGTTGCTTGCATGTTAGGTTGCTTGCATGTTAGGTTGCTTGCTTGCTTGCGTGCTTGCTTGCTTGCGTGCTTGCTTGCTTGCCTTATTGCTTGCGTGCTTGCTTGATTGCTTGCCTTATTACTTGCCTGTTGCTTGCATGCTCGCTTACTTGCTAGCTTGCTTCCTTGCATGCTTGCTTGCCTGCTTGCGTGCTAGGTTGCTTGCATGCCTGCTAGCTTGCTTGCTAGCATGGTAGCTCAGCTTGTGCATTGCAGCTTCATTGCATTTGCCACGTAGCTGGCGCAAAGACAGTTGCCGACGGAAATAAATGTGGATTGTCTCTGGGAAACGACAGGGGAGGAGCCATGATGTCTTGTTCCCTTTAAACGGTGTCTGCCTGTTCAAGCTGCCGAATCCAGGCATGGTGGTGAACGGCAGTTGAGGAGTCGGTGGCACTATCGGCAAAAAGGAGAGCACTGGGTGGAAAACGCTCAAAGGGTGGAGTGTTTTTGTTTTTAACCTACGCTGGGTTCACCAGCGAAAACGAAAAGGCGTCCAAAATCTTGGCGGCACTATGAAGGATGGAAGCCGGCTTGGAGGGTGCAAATCTTGAGGCCCAGGACGAAAGCCATTAGTTGAAAAGGTTCTCGCCGATAAGAGATCCAATATGGCGACATTAACGAAAATCATAGGGGAAGAAAGATGCAACGGAAATCGAGACGATGGACGTCCAGAGCGATGTTCAGATGGCGCCGATGCCGCGAAAGGCATGGAGCACAGGGTAGCAGATTCGGGAGAAGAGGCGGTGAGGCGATAGACAAGCTGAGAGATCCACCACGAAAAGCCAGGAACAAGTGGTCAACAGACAAGGAATGTCCAGGAGAAAGGGAATCAAGACGGCGGTGCCTGAAACGAACACGAAAAGTTTAGGACGAAGCGACCATGAAGCCATGAACGCTACAGAACAAAAGAAACGGAGCTCTCATAGCAAGCTCTTTTAATAGGAGTGAGCTGGCCGGTGTTACCAAGCTGCCTGGATCCAAACAACTTAAAAACTCTAGGATGTAATGTAGCATTACGAGAACATATTGCAAGAAATTCACAGGTAACGTATAGTTTCCATCAGCAATAAGAAACTTTTTATAACATTTAGATAATAAGAAATCGTTCACTATTCTGCACAGAATCAAGTAACTTTGCTTATAGGCTTTACACTTCGATTTTGACGTAGCACGGATGAATTCCTCCTTGTTCTGTTCACCACATACTTGGCGTTATGCTTCGGTCACCAGCTACACCGTGTGTTCAACAGCTTGAGTATGGCAATGGAACTCAATGAACATCCATTTATCACTTTCACTTTTCTCAGTCAACAGTTTTCAAATATGAACAGAATGAACACTGAGGACTGGCGGAGAGTACATTTGCAGTCGACGAGATCAACGTAAACTTTGGCATGGAAGTTAATGTAAGGGATGGTAAAGCTGCAAACAACAGGATCTTCAGCTGTAATGCATTCCCTAGTTTTCAAACTTCTGTAATTGAAGTTCATTCCCTATCATCGAAGTGCATTCCAAGCTCGGCTCGCCTGTCAAAAGAATGTTTTCTGGGGAGTCAATCAATTCAAGGTACTTCTTGAACAGATATCTGGAGGGCTAAACAAAATTGGTTTAATGGCATTTATATTTTTCTGTTGGATAACAATCTTATGATGGTAGAGCAGTCCAGGATGCATTTTTGTTCACCTCATTTTTAATCTTGGTTATAAAACATTGAAACATTTGGTGTTTGTGTATAAATACAATTAAACTAGTTATCCCATTAATGAGGGATAACTAGTTAATTATGTTTATATCATGGTTAATGATATCGTGGTGTTCCACGGTATTATTAATGAGATAACTGTAGGTTTACGTAGGTAGATGAACAAAAGAATACTTTTTAACTCGTTTTTATTCTTGATTCTAAAACAGTGAAGCATAATTGCGGTAATAACCATGAGTTAATCAAGGTGCAGGAACCAAGAATACCAGGGTTGGATTGATTTGCTCCATTGTTGAACTGTATTTATATTTTGGTTAAAGTTTATTATTCAACATCGTGTATAGCAGTTTTATGAGGATCGACTAAACTAGGCTGTACAAGTTTCATATTTTGGTACCGCATTTATTTTCGTTTTACAATGGTAAAAACACTTGCGTAATTATGGTAGTTAACCGTGATTTATTCAGGGTGGAGCTACAATGACCTGGTTGTTTTGCTCCATGGTTAAATTGTATTTAAGTTTTGGTTAAGCATTTTATCAAGAGTTGGATAATAAACGTTTTATAAAGGTATACAACAAAGGTTGTATTAAGGTTTTATATTTCAAAACTTCAGTTAATCTTTACTTTACAATGGTAAAACAGCACCATGATGAAATAATGGCACAAAAATCATGGATACCAAGGTTGGGTTATTTTGCCCCGTGGTTAAACTATTTTTATGCTGGTTAACCATGTTATTAACTATGGCATAACATTGACTATATGTTGGTAAACTAACGAAGGTACAGTATGTCATGATTTCAAGTTTGTAGCCTCATTTAATTTTGGTGTTATGACTGTTAAACTCTCGTATAATTATGGCAAAGAACCACGATTTAATCATGGTGCAGAAGCCATGGATACTGAGGTTGTGGTGTTTTTCCTCCGTGGGTAAACCCTATTTATAATTATACTAAATAACTTAACAGAGGGCAACTACAGTTTATGTGTAGACAATAACCATGAATTAATATTGGTTTTATTTAGATGTATTCATAATCTAATTATGGTTACTTACCATGAATTAATCAAGATTAAGGAACCATGGTGGATTATGCTTTCTATCTGGATCGTGATAATTTCTAGAACGTTAGTAATACCATAGCAGTATTATGCTGCATGCCATCCTTTTGTGTAACCATGCTTTCATTCAAAGCTGGACTGAGGATGAACCATGATTGAAATCATCTTAGGTTAGTTAAACCGTGCTTACCATGGTTTACAAAAAAATATGCAGGTTGAACCATGATAACACTGGCCCAAGCTTGGGTATATTTAGGTGCTACCATGGTAATACCTAAATTACCAAGCTTAAACCACGAATTATTTTTGCTGGAGGAGTTTGCCCGAATGGCAATTTTACCTTCACTTAAAACTACGTGCATGGCATTCACGTTTTTATTTTTGATCAAATTTATGGCGATTTTAACCATCTGCGGTAGCAGAAGCTATCAACACACGAAAACTAGACATTTTCACCATTTTCAACATTTTCGAAGAGCGCTGTTGGTATCGTGTCACCCTTCCGTTTTCTTGGCTACAAGGCAATACTCACTCTTGCTAGATAAAGACAAGCTAACTTTAACGTACTCACTTAAAAACTCCATTCCCAAAAGTCCTCTCATTAGCCCTTACTCACCGTTGGAGTTCTGGCTTCACTCTTTACATCGCTCTTTACATCGCTCTTTACATCACTCGTATCGGGAGTGTCATCATCAGTTGAATTTCCCTCTTCTGACGCACCTGACATCTCATCCAGAACTGTCCCCTCAGAGACGGTCGTTCCACTGGCGCTAGGTGTCAAGTCCTTCTCTGGTGGCTTTTTATCGATTTCTTGAGGTGCCACCATAGCTGAAGCTTCCTCACCACTAGCCACGGCCTCGGCGTGGTTCACCTGTGGAGCCGACACTCTCGTGATGAGAGTACCATCGAAGACTGTCTGGTAGTGTAGCACGAGGAATCGTGATAAAGTGACTGCTTCGGGGCAAGGCTGTGGACAAAATTAAATAAATTAAAAAAATATTGTACAATGCCTAGTTGCATTACACTGCCCACATAGAAAAAATTTGGTAGTGGGCTTTAAATTTAATAGTACCTAAGGATTGAATTTCAAATGTAATGCATTGGTTTAGTGCCCCTCCTGCCTATCCACAGACTACTTGTACACTTTTTTTTTGGTAATTTGGGCGATCATGGGTTTTTGATCAGTGTTAACTCAGCAGATACACTTGTCACTACCTGAGGACCCCTTCCAATGTTTGTGTGCGGTGTGTTATGCATACAGTTCATAATTCTTTAGTTATAATTCTTTAATTATAATTGGAATTACGCATAACGGGTATTTGGTAAGTTTATATACGTATAAAGGGATTTATGCATAAGCAGTTTTGACATAATGGGATTAATGCATAAGGTGGTTATGCATAAATCCCATTATATATAAACAGTACTACACCGTGTTCATAACGGGACAAAAGCATAACGTATTATGCATAGAGCCACAGTATGCATTTAGAGCAGTAAGAGTAAAGTATAACGGGAACAAAACAATTTTATGCAGTTGTCCCATAATAATGCATTATTTTCCCAATGACAGTAATTTTTAATAATAATTTTTTTTTTAATGTTTTAAAAAATTATGATTATTCCCATTATGTCCAACTATAGATATGCGCAAGTTTCAGCATGCATTTATTAGAATATGCATACATAATATTTGGCTTTTATCAGCTCCATTTCCCATTATATTAAAAAAAATTATGCAGAAATCAAAATTGGTTATTTTATGCATTTTTACCATTTGCCATTATGTTAATAAGTAACACGGCCCAGTACTAACTTTTTCGCTTCGAGTTCTTCCGATGACTTAACCACATGACCGAGCAAAACCTTTGAGGTCGGGTTACCTGCACATACACTTATTGTGTCATGTGGTTAAATCATCGGAAGTCAACGCAAGGCGAAAAAAGTTATTACTGGTTAACGAAACGCAGTTTGGTTATTTGTTTCACCCCTCTGCAGAGGACCATGTTTTTTTCGAACTTGAGCTGAGTTTTCATTCACTCAATTCAGCATTTAACTGCATTAATACGCGTGCTTTTTTTTCCAGCGCAGTTTACTAGGGTTTCCTTCATAATACTTACATAGAATTGTTTTGTTACTTGCAAACAAGTCGAAACGCTATTGACGTTACTTTACTTCAAATCTTCCTCACAATTAATGTCTCTTGTAAATTTCCTCCACTGCCTTCATACTTATCTATAAATGTTATAGTAAACCAGTTTAATATTACTCCAATGTTACTCCAATCTGTATTGTGGCTTGCTATACATTCCCTTGATCCCCACACAATGCGCATTTTCCAGTGCACATTACTTTCCATCAGTATACATAGTGCACTAGATTATCGCATGTAAATGGATTTATCTGTGGTGTTTTTTACTGTGATAAATTATTATTTCCTGTTGCAGAATTTCACTGGCTTGTCCTGTCTATCCGAGCCACACAAGAGCCATAACACAGTATTAGGTTATTAGTAAAGGTGGTAGCCACCAAACTTTTCATTTAAACCCGAAATTTTGACACTTAACTATCTCCGCAGTCTGAATATAAGCGTTGTTGGAGATCAACAAGCCTACCAAAATTCATTAAAATCCGCCAAAGCAAATCTGACATCTAGACCTGAGCTGAAACCATGAAATTGTTTTTGGCTTGTTCTTGTTGTTGGCATGGCGTTTCTACTACGCTCTCTACCGATCAAACTATTTATCCCGTAAAGCTGGTTTGTAGCTCATTTTAAAGGTATTGTTCCGTAGATGTGCCTTTTCTATAAGGCCTTCTCTAATTGGTCAAGTGACCAGATTGTTTTGTTTTAAACGTTGTTATTATGCGCAACAATGCCAATCAACAAACAACTGATCCCTTATTTGATCATTGTCCCCTACTCTCCACCCAAGAACATTCCATGCAATTGTCACTCCTGTTATTAAGAACTGAATATTGGCGAAAGTTCTTTGCGACGCGGGTGGTGACAGAATGGAATTCCCTTTCATAAGAATCCTTTTTAAGTAACAATACCGCTATCTTCCGACGAAGCTTAAATTCGGCATCACTCCACACCACAGGTCTCCACACCACAGATGTAATCTCATTACACGTGCTCAGGTTAGCATTAGTGGTTTTACCAATTTTATTATTATATTAAATTGTCTTTTCGCATATTAAGCCCCACAGCATAATTACAGACGGGCATCTGGGAGGGAAGAAGGAAGTCATTTTAGTCCTTTGGCTTATTCGTCTTGCTACAATTCCCTGTCTTGCCCCCTCCCCACCATATTGCCCTCATTCCTCCCTACCCGACCTTACATCATCAGATTTCACTGATCGCATTACATAACTACACAATCTTATTGGGCTGCGCATTAAGAATCCAGGGATCCCCAGGGAGGCCAAGACTACAAGAGGCCTTGTTTAAACAAAATTTATTTAAAAAATGTTAAATGTTGATGTACGAAATCTGCTTCTTTACGTTCCTGGAAAATGTTTAAAATTCACTCCTATTTAAAAAAATATGCTAGCTTCAGGGGATCCATCCCCAACAACTGGCTACCGAAGGAGGACCTTGCTTTAAAAAAAATTCTTTGAACAATTTAAATGAATTCGTATGAAAATTGCATCCCTTACAAGAAAACGTTTCAAATTCAGAGTTTTCTTAACCCTTTAACACGCGTTTTGCCATACCGCTACAGCTCATTCAACAATCGGAAAAACAGTTGAAATGCGTACCCAAGCTACAATGGGCATGCATAGCGGGCATGCACAACCCAGTAGTTATCGTCGTCTTCCAAACCGATTGAATGCCGGTTCCAATCCCACAACCGACAGGTAGTAAAAAAATCACAGGAAGCTAGTGTGGTAGTTAAATGATTAAGCAATGTTGTCCTTCACTCTCCACTAACCCTTTCACCCCCATGTTGCCGTACACCTATGGCTCATTCGACAATCGAATAAACAAAGTCCAAACCTGCGCACAAGCTATGCGAGGGATCCCCGGGATCCCGAGCATAGTGGGCAAGCACAGCCCAGTGGTTAGCGTCGTTTCCAAACTGACTGAATGCCACAACCGACAGCGACATACGACACGTAAAAACAAATCACAGGAAGTCAGTGTGGTTATTAAATGGTTAAAAATATGCTAGCTTCTGCTGGGGAAGCTTACATCTCTCCCCCAGGCCTCCTTGCAGAGGCCCCTGCCCTCACTAAGAGGGGCTCGCGAGGCCTCTACCCCTTTCACCCTGCTTACTTTAATTCTTTTATTTTTTAAGTGGACAGTGGAAATGCATTTTGGAAAGACGGAGGGTTTTCATCATACATTTTTAGATTTTAAGCACCTACTATTAAATGTCTGGTAAATACAGCAGGGTCGATTTGGTGCACATACCGTCTATCAGTTGAGACTTTCGGTGTCAGAAAGTGTGCAGTTGTTCACACCTGGAGTTAATTTTCATATTGCCAATCTTGTAACATTCGCCACTTGATGTCATGAGGCCTCTTGACATCACTTGTCCTTGCAATTTAGTTGTCAAATTTGTATTTTAGATCTGGCCAGCTATTATGCAAGGCCTTGACTACAGGGATGTGCTTCGGTCTCAATTTTTTGGGCACGGGGAACACGCACAAAGCTTGGTTTTACGAATTCTGACATAACGGGGGCAGACCAAGCATGATGAGGCTGCTCCCCCATCCATAAGATAAAAAAAGCCATAGAGAGTCGAAGATTGCCGTATTGGTAACGTAACTCAATTGCTGCCATCTCATTTTGTGTGCGAAATCATGTTCACATTTGATTAATTTCACTGATTATATATAGTTTTTTGAAGACCGGTCGAAATTTCGCAGAGTTAAAGAACACTGAATCCAACTTTAAACTACTTATATAATACTTACTCGGGCAAAAGGCAGGTGACCCAAGTGAAAACCAATTACTGGAAACACGTGCAACAATCCCTTTAAATTTGACTAAGATTGCAATGCAAGTCGCGATTCATTGCAACCTTGCAAACTGTCTAGCCGCGTGAATATGGTATTGTTGGCGGGATATAGGTTTTGACTTTTGGAATTTCGAGGTTAAACTAAAACGAATCCGTAGTTCAGCTAAAAGTGGACAACTTTAAGCAAAACGACGATAGTTAATCTGGCCTCGAAATTGGCAGCCCGATACGTTGGAAAGGGTAATTATTTCGAAGATGCCGACTTGCATAGCAAAGTTAATTGTTTTCAAGTTGGCGGCAAAAATCGCTGCACGGGCGGTGATACCTCGGTAAATGAAGGAAAGTTACTTACAACATTGTGGCGGTGAGTGGTATCGACCTTAACTGTTTCTAAGCTGGCGGAACAATCATGGAGATTAACTTGCAGAACGGGCTTGGTTGCATACTGAATGCTATCTTTCTCAGTGGTAGGTTTTTTTTTCAGTAAAATTTTCAGTAAAACACAGGTAATATTCCTCTTTTCTGGATCTATGCCAAAATCTTGGCAGATATGTCCCAT
>JAHWFP010170071.1:108295-121631 GCA_023313725.1 Lithobius niger
TGCAGTCATTTCAATGTTTCCGGAATAACCTAAACCTTGACGTCACTGAGGGGAATCCCCACTAAAGTAAACCCTAACGCAAGCTGTCGGAAGTGACTTCATGGAAGATTTACTGAAGTGACGTCAGGTTTTTCGGAGTCACCAGAAGTAATGTCAAGGTTTACTGTAGTAACGTCAAAGTTGAATGGAGTTACTGGAAGTGGACGTCAAGGTTTATGGCAATGACAAGGTTTACTGGAGTAACCGGAAGTAACGTCCGGGCTTACTTGAGGACTATTGTGGTGAACTGTGGTGAAGTCATGGGAAGTATCCTTGAGCAGAAAATTTCTCCAGTAAACTAGCCCCTCTGAGATGGTTTTATGGATTGATGACAAGGTTTGCCGGAGTGATGCAAGATTTTTTGAGCAAATGGTAGGGATTTTTTGAGCAAATGTGAGATTTTCTTGAGTAAATACAAAGTGTTCTTGAGCAATGTGAGGTTCTTGATTGATGTAATGGAAGGTTTTCTTAAGCAGAAAATCTCTCCGGTAAACTGTCTCCCTCGAGGTGGTTTTATTGAGTGCATAAGATTTTCCGGAGTGATGTGAGGTTTTCTTGAGCAGAAAACCTCTCTGGTAAACTGCTTGCAGACCTTTTGAAGTCTAGGTGCAGTAAGCATATCGAGTAAGCTTCGTAACATTATACAAGCTTACACGATATGACATTAAAAAGCTATCCTTGAAATTACCGTTCGCATGTGTAGTTAAGAATATTTGTCTTGGTGGCTACAATTTTGCACTTACATGGGTTTTGAGGCTGGCATTGCGTTCTTTGCAGTACTCTGGAGTGCCGCTACAGGGTAATACTCCGCAGTAGGAGCATTCTGGTAACCCTGGCTTGTTGCAGCTATAGGGCTTCCTGTGTCCTTGCTTATTCCTGGTACTGTCTATAGGCGATTTCCAGAAGTGTTGCTAACGAGTTATCCGCAAGTACCACACTAATTTGTCATTCTAATACACAGGTGTCACAGTTCACACCACGCCCACAATGATTGGGTGGCATGATCATACCATGGGTAAGTCGTTTGTTTTACAAATGTTACAACCATCCTCGAAATAGTTCCAATGCGTATACAGGAAGATCTTCTAGTGATGGTATAGTATTATCATCAATCTTATTAGCTGGAGTGCTTCCCCGAGTTGTATTTACCGTTACTGTCGAGTTTACCGACTGGATATTTTCTAGGCGCAATAGAAAAAACACCATTGTTGTCAACAATCCTTATATGGTGGAATTTTCCGGGTGCCTGCAAGAAATAAAGGACAGGGATTAGGGCCATGCATAAGTTCCCTAACCACCTGCCTTATCACTTTTTCCTTATCCTTAATCCTTTGTTACTGACTCCCTACCTCATCTACAAGTATTAACAGTACTAGTGGCATCAGAAAAAACTTACTATTAGAAGTGATTAGAAGTTTAAGTTTTCTAAGAATAGTAAACTCCAAATCTACACCTGTGTGAGGATAAGCTCATTAAATCTTGTACATGGATATCTCGAGTGTCAAGAAATGTGACAATCTATCTGAGAAGCTGCTGAGTCTGTCATCAAAAAGACTCCCACTCGAGCACAAATGGTGTACGTTTCAGTTCAAGTGTGACTTGCTACCAGCTGCTTTGTCGGGTTGTAGGCTAGGGTACAGTGTATGAGTGCGGTCTCTCCCAAACTTCAGACACAGCCTTTGTCAAGCCTTTTACCGTGCTTATGTAATTTACTTCTCTTGGCTAGGGCAGTTCCTGGTTGCCAAGCTTCCCAGGATTCAGTTCTATCCATTGACAGAGTTCTTATGTTTTTTAACAGTAGCCAGATCCACACTGTTAAATTGCTTTCTCTTAGCAGGATTTGAATCCTTTTCTGGAGATCGTTTAAGCTGGGATTCATTTCTGAGGGTTTCATGGATTGCAACAACCAATTCACTATAGCTGAGATAAGTTGTTCCCCACTAGGGATGTTCTGTTCTGCTCTATCTTTGCGCATCCTTTTGAACATCCTTTTGAACATTTGCCTTTAGTACATAGTGACCATCTTCAACCTCACCTTTTTGGTATGAGGTTATTGAAGGGATACCTTCAAATGCCTCACTGTTAATCGTAGTCATTGTATCCCTAGCTGGAGGTGGGATTCCAGGTCTCTTGGGATTCCAGGTCTCTTTACCTGGTAGAGATTGCAGGGCACTTGGGCACAAGCTATCCTCCTAGCTAGAGAAGTCCTTGGCCGAGTCCTCGTGTTCTACCTGTAATGTGACATCTTGTGCTTAACTTGAGCATATCAATGATGGGAAGGATTTACATAATGTCACTTGCCCTATAGCTCTTCCTTCGTCATCTTCTGAGAGAGGCTTAGGCTAATTGTCACTAACATGAATGCCTGATAAATATATGGTTGAGTCCGAGTCCTCATCCCCGAGTGTGTACTTGAACCTCCTCTGTGGATGCTTCTTCCTGTATGCCTTCACGGAGGTCTTTGTCAGAAGAGAAGGAAATGTACTCCCAAGATCTTTTCTCTCCTCTCACTTCCTCACTCCTAGTCTTTTCCATGGATAATGATGCCTCCTTTTTGGCATGGTTCTCCTGTACTGATGCAGGATGTCATACCTTGGTTGGCGCCAGGTTAGCCAAGCATTTCGCTTGCTGGGTTTGAATTCCAGGTTTAACCTTTTGACGACCAGCACGTACGCATGAAAGTCTTACATTATAGTGGCTCACTGCCAGGATGTACGCATGTACTTTGTGCTGCCCCAATCTACAGCAATGAGTTTTGTCTGGTAGAGTGCCAATCGTTCTTTTTTTTGGGCCAATATCATCGTATTTAATAATTATATTTGTTGCGTTAGCAATGAGTCTGTCAAGGACCGGGGGGGGGGGGGGTCACTAACAGCTAGCCACAATTACATGTAAGTACAGTGTACAATATATGGCCAAGGAATAGTGATGGTAAGAGGTTTGGGGACATGAATGCCTTACTACCAAGGTTAGACTTGCCAGGAACTGCAAGACCTGCAAGGCCCCCGATGGCATCGCCAGACGTGCAGGACATGGGAAGGATGAGAAAAGTGTTAAAAGGCCTAAAAAGAAGCTGTACAATTAAAAAGTAAAAACAGTGCTAAAATATTGCAAGATATGCATGGTGAATACTAAAAACTAAGCACCCAGATTGGGGTTTGTCAACACTTAAAAAAAAATTTTTTTTTTTATTTAAAAAAAATTTTTTTTTTCTTCATTCATTTTCCTTGCCTCAGGAAATCACGGTAATGAACGCCTTAAAAAAAATGCTAAGATTTTCGTTTTTAAGTAGCCCTCGGAAACTCGCGAGCGACTGGGCAGACACGGTGTTGGCATCAAGGGTGTTCCAAATTGGAACCACATGGAACGAAAAGAAATGCCGGCGGCAGTCAGACTTGGAAGGAGAAATGGTTAGCTTCCAATCAAGACCTCGAGTACTGTAATTGTGCCGTGCACGATCAAAAAACGGTAGGTCGACAGCAATAAGATTGTGTAGAATCTTGTATGCGAGTATAAGCTCAGCCTTGATGCGTCGGAGTTCTAGCACTCAAGGCCAAGATTATGAAGTCGATCGTGGTATATAATTTCTCTATAACCAGGAAGATTTTTTGTGAAGCGTCGCTGGACCTTTTCACAAGGTCAATATCTTTGGCCAAGTATGGAGACCAGACCGGGGTTGCATATTCCAAAATTGGACGAACGAATACCTTAAATGCCCAAAGTTTAGTAGCGATATTTCCAGACGTAAAACACCTGTTCACAATCATCGAACATGAACCGTGTTGCCATCGCAAACAGTTACCCAATAGAATTTGACAATACATACGACGGCGGTTTTGGTGGATAAAATTACACATGCTTAGGTTCAACAATGGCATGACGATCTTCGTTGGTGAAAGTGAGTCTTACGAGTAATAAAAAACTATCGCGAGGAAAAGAGGACCATTTATTATCTTGATAAGACTTGGGTAAATTCAAGACATTGTACGAACACGAAAATTTAGAAAAATGACAGGCCTAAGAGAAGCAGGCAAGCATTTGATCTGTCTGTTAACTGAATAAAGTTTGGAGCTCACTTTGTTAACGATTGAAAAGTGGCTATATATCGTTGCACATCGGTAACGAAGCAAGCCTTCTTACGGGCACTGTGCTTCCCCCTTCCTCCCTCCCCACCTCAATTCCAACCCCGAGGAGCTCATGTCAGGGAAATGGACTTAATAATCCGTTGCAAAAATGAGCAACAGGACTGGAAAGGGCACAAATGCCACTAACATTCAGCCTAAATTTTAAAAGAAAACAAGAATATATATGTTCAGTAAGGGAGAGGAGGAAAGAGGCACGACTGCCTTACCACCAAGGGTACACCTGCCAATGGCATTGCCAGTCGTGTAGGCAAGAACGAACAGGAAAGGTAGGTACACTACACACTAAAAAACTAAAATTTGGTCAATAAGACCAGCGTCAATATAAAAAGAAGAAGTAGAGTGACGATTAAAAAAAAAGACAAAAGGCATTACAAATAAAGAGGCTGTTCCAAGGTTTAGCCATACGGTTTGTAAAGAATTTTAAAGAGTGGCCTCGGGTTCTATTGTCGGAGCGAATTGAAAAGAAAACATAATTGTCAACGAGGCCATGGAGAAGAGAAAAGCTTTTGGCCGACGCAATTCAAGTGACTCAGGATTTAAAATAGGGAGCCTCTCATAAGATTGTTGTGAGACCAATAAGGTATTTCGTAAAGTATCTTTGAAACAATCAATGGCATCAATATTACCGAGATGGTATGGGGACCAAACAGGGCTTGTATGCTCGAGCAAAGGCCTGACTAAGACTTAGAATGACCAGATTAAGGTGTTTGTCTCTAGAAGTGAAAACTTTTTTAATAGCTCTTGACGAGCAATCCTGACAATGTGCTTACAGTAGGGTGCAGATTTAAAGTCACTCGACAACAGCTCCAGAAGTCTTTAACAAGCCTAGTTTTAGATATCAGTCGGAAATACCGGGACGCAGTACAAAACTACCAAAAATGGAAACGGGACCCAGTCGAAAACCTACTTCAGCCACCTCAATATTTCGTCTTCGATCCACCCTTGAAATCGATACACCTCTGGAAAAGTGATGGGATGGCTGACATTGAAGAATGAGTCACGTTTGATGTAAGCTATCCCATAACTTTTCAGACTGCTCTGAGATAAGTCAGATTTTTCAGAGTTAAAAGTAGTCGTTTTCAGGATTACAGTATTATACAAAAATAAAGCTTTTTCTGGTTCCCCTGGTCAGAAATATATAGTCATAAAATATATTTATTGGAATACTGAATAAAGGTAATCCGACATTCAGACTAAAATGAGTTATGGTTACCTTTTATTTATTTCTGCCGCATCACCTAGTATCATAGCATTTACAACATTTCGGTTGGACAGAATGTAACAAAGCCATGTCACACAGGAAAGGCAACATGGAACAGCCCTTTTACTGTAAATATCCAAAGCAAGCTTAATAGACAAAAATAAATGTATTTAAAAAGACATGCCTCCCAATATGTTCCTGCATCCCATGCACAAATAGCTTTCACAATATTTTCATGGGTTTGATTGAATGTAGCAAACCTGAATGACACATTCGAGGAGAACCAGGAAATAGAACCAGGAAAATGAATATAATGTAAAACAAACACAGGAAAACTCAACATGGAAGTGCCTTTAAAGGTGCTGCTTTTAGATATTTTTCTCAGTTTTTCTCTCGTGGAGGTTTTCTTATACTCTTGCAAACTTACGAAAATGTTAAGCTCATTACACATGGGGTATTCCATGCTTAGAGGGCACATCCTTTAAAAAAAAAGGCACGAAAAGTTGAGTTAAAACAGTCTTTTAGTCGTATCATTTTTTTTTTACTAAGCTAAATTAAAATGGTATATTTTTTATTTGTATTTGTCTTGGCTGCTGTATTTTTGACATTTTTACTATTCCAGTAAAAACGTTAATACAGCAGCCAAGACAAATACAAAAATAAAAACTGACGACATGTCCGGCTGATGTAGGGGTCGAATTTCTCCAATATTCTTCAACGATTAACTGAAAGACGTAATGTAAGGTGTGCAAGGGCAGAATTTCCTAGTCCTGCGTGTAGGCAGCACATTTAAAAAAAAAAACTGCACTTTGCGAGGATAACACAATCTCCCGTGCCCTTCATGTCCACACCCATGAGAAACGTTTAGGAAGGGGTGTCCCCTGATATTTGTCCAAAGAACACCATGGCGGCCATTTTTGTTTTTAAAATGGCCACTATACAATACAAAAATTCAAAATCGTGCTAACGTATGTAAGTTTGGTGTCAATTGCTAGGTTTAAGGTCTGCCGAATTAAAAAAAAAATGCTCTAAATAGGTGCCAGGACTCCGTTCAACAAGCTATCCAGGATGGCGGCCAAAAATGATGGCAAAATTCAAGTGTTTGTCGTAGTTTTAAAATATACTTATTGAGTAGGGAAGATTTGAAGTGAGTTCGTTCGCAATGACTAGTAACGAAAAAAAATCACCAGCTCAAATCCGCAGTGTAGTGTGTTCGTGGCTAAGCTGAGCCCGATTCTCTACGCTGTATCACTGCATTTTTTTTGTTTAATCTATATATATAATTACACAAGATCCACAACGCAGTCATCTGCAGCTCATCTGCAGCGCAGCAGCAAGCAGGACATACAATGCCATCTCCGCCATCTACCGATGGAACGGAAAATTATAAGAGTAGCAGCCAAGGCCCGCTGAGATAGTAGCTGCGTCCGGAATGCAACGATCAGCAGCGCGAACATACCATGCCATCTACCGACCGAATGGCAAATTAAATGGGGGGGGGAGCAAGACGGGGGAGGGGGGAGCGAGCGAAGCGAGCGACTCCGCTAGTTCACCATAAGTTGTTATCTTTAAATTGATGCGGTAGCAGTTCTAATTAAAATATAATTATTTATCCTTAAATATCAGGTGGCGATGTATATTTTTCAACATGGATAATTGAAACGATTTATTGTAATTAGGAGCTACGCTACTGCAATTTACGTTGTAGTGATGTGCATTTTGAGTCTATTTACCAGAAGTTACGTCTTTAAAGCGCTGCAGTGGCCGTTCTAATTAAGATAAATGGATATAATTATGGTTAGATGAAAGGAGATGCATGTTTTCTAACGAGGGTAATTAAAACGATTTATTGTAATTAGGGGCTAAGCTATGGCATTTTTTCTACGGTGTAGCCATGTGCTTTTTGTGTCTATTTATCACAAGTTACATCTTTAAACTACTGCAGTAGCTAAATGGATATAATTAGGCTTATATGAAAGATGGAGATGTATCTTTTCCAATTGAGTAATTGAAATATATCCATTATTCATAATTAGAACTGCCACCTCATGTTAAATATGTAACTTAGAGAGGATTGACGAAAGCATGGAGCTACAGCACAGATAAACGCTTATAGCCTATCTCCTAATCACGAAAGCAGTTTTTATTACCTATGTTGGAATATGCTTTTCGCCACCTTTCATATAATCCGGATTACATTCATTTATGAGAATTAGAACTGCTACCGCGTCACTTTAAAGCTGGAAATATGAGGTGAATTGAAGAAGAAATCATGGGGCTACATCGTAGATAAATATTTTTAGCTTATTTCCTAATTAAGTTAATTCGTTCTAATTACCCTCATTCGAAAATATATATCTCCATCTGTCATCTAAGCCTGATTACATATATTTATCTTAATCAGAACGGCTACTGCAGCAGTTTATAAAGATGTAACTTATGGTAAATATACGCAAAAAGCACACCACTACAGTGGAGATAAAACTGCCATAGGTTAGCTCCTAACTACAATAAGACGTTTTAATTGGCCTTGTTCTAAAATAAACTTCTCCATCTTTCATCTAAGCTTACTTACAGCTATATATTTTAATTAGAACGGCTACTGCACCAGTTTAAAGTAGTAACTTAACGGCGAATTGGAAGAAAAATGCAGTGCTACAGCATAGAACAGCCACAACTTAGTTCATAATTACGAACACGCCTGTCTACGAAATTTACCTGGTGTTTGCTAGTTACTAGTCATTGCAAATGAACTCACCTTTATGAGGAATAATTCAAATCTGCCTCTACTCTATCAGTATAATTTAAAATTACGAAAAACACTTAAATTTTGCCCCATTTTGGCCGTCATTTTGGATATTTCATTGTGTAAAGGCTTGGCAATTATTTAGACCATTTTTTTTGAATTCGGTACACCTTAAAACCTAGAAGTCGGCACTTAACTTACAAACATCAGTAAGATTTTCGAGTTTTTGTATTGTACAGTGGCCATTTTAAATCTTCTCCCTTAACGTAATGAACGGAGGATAATTCTTTCTCTTGCACGTAAAAAAGAAGGCCGAGTGATTTTTTCTTTAACTGATTCTTACAAAATATTCCCCCTAGAGGTGATATGGTTTGTTCTTCACTGTCTTTGCCATTAAATGCACTTTAACCCTTTTGAATGTGTGCCCCGTATCCTTCTGTAATGCACACGATGAAGCATTAGTAAACTAATGCAACTTCGGTGTCAATCAGACACCTTATCAGACACAACAACGTGAACTATTGATAATGACTTAATGAGAGATGGATATCCTTGTCTGCAGAGCCGGCAAGAGTCATGTTCTCCCCAGTATGCCACCTTAGTTTAAATCCTTGCTTACCTTGTTAACTTATGTCTCTTCCCATTGCAGGTGTTTTGGTTCATGCCTTGGCTAGGTTTAGCTGGATTCCCAGCTCCTCTCTCCCACCACCAATTTCCTTGGGAAATCTCGTCGACTTGCTTTAGATGACCATCCGTCTATGTGGTAATGCTGGGAAGGTACCACATGGGTCATCGCACCGACCCCACATCCATCCTCTTTGCTGAATAACAGGTCTTGGACATTCGGCTGCTATATGGCCACTTCCCTGGCTTGGCCTTGGTCTTCAAGCTCAACTGTGGCTACTTGTCGCATATTGGGGCTATCCTTTACATATGCCGCTATAAGCCCTTTCGATTTTCAAATAAGTTATCTGCACGAGTCCATGTAGCACCAGCCAAGGTAGCAGTGTTTGTTATGCTTTCCAAGGACTCCTCCAACTCTACTTTATCTTCATCCCCTGAATAACTAGAGCCATCGTCACTTCCAGTGTCGACATTATGGAGCAGGCTCCGCTTTCTTTACTGTTTGGCTGGGTTCCACCTTCCCTCCTCCAACATTTTTAAATTCCAAATGCTCAAACTTTCCATGAAATGAGCATGTGACGTAGTTGTAATCCATCCTTAACCAAAACTGGGATAAGGCAGCCGTCAATATCCAAAAAGGGACGACCTTTGAAAGTAGTGACAGCATTCAACCAAGGAAAGACTACCAGGGTAGTTAGGTACTTATCTAGATAGTATTATGAATACATTATTGATGCATATTTCTATGAATGACGAACACTCATCCTGAACCGATAATTTAGCAAAACTGGTCGATACCAAATCCCTATAACTCGTTCCAGTTCCCAATTAAATCAAAACTATAATACTGACGTATGTCTTTATAAAAAAAAAAAGCCCAATTTTACCCGGCAAGAAGGTCAAAATTGGTTTCTATTGCCTGAGAGAAAATAAACACTACCTGTAACTTTAATTGCATTCAGTACCTGAGTGCTTGTTACCCTGGAGGAATCAAAACTCTAGATCCGCCCAGCTCAGTCACCAACCTGCACATGCGCGGCCAGGCACGCGCAGGCCTCCACAAATGGTGTTACGGCATTAGCCAGCCATCAACTTTTCCTCACGATGTGTCAGCCATGATGGTGACTCGAGAGGGGAGGTTGGGTGGGTAATTACAGGTAGTGTATATTTTCTTTCAGGCAATAGAAACCAATTTTGACCTCCTTGCCAGGTAAAATTGGGCTTTCTACTTGCCGTTCCGAAAATATACACTAACTGGTTATTTTAATTGCATTTTGTTGACCTCGTCAATATAGGTGGCGGACACCATCATGGCAAGTTCCCTAGGGTTTGAGTTGTGTCCCCAGTGACTGAATTGAGGTGGTTTGGTTGCACGCGCAACATTCTCAGAGCACGACTGACTTCAGTGTGCAAGGTTGTCGGAGTGGGGAGGGAACATCCCTTTGCCAAAGCGAAGTTGGTGAAGAAGTTCGGCAAGTTCCAAGATTCCAGCGTGGGCTTTGGGGAGGGGGGGGGGGTTAAGTCAAAGGTTTAAGGGGGAAGTTTGACTTGGTGTTCGATCCTTGAAAGGGTTCCATCTTGGAGGATGAGGAAGGGTTTCCGAGAAGTTAGATTATGTGTTGACTGCTGTGGTTGACGGGATCCGGGTGGTGTCCATGGTTGTCCGGGTGGTAAGGTTGACGGTTTTCCGTTAAGCAGAGTACAGTCCGGCTGAAAGGGAGATGCGTTCAGAGAACGAAAACTGAAGCACGGTTCGAAGGTTTGAGCAGTGCGTGTGGGTAAAAGACAAATAAAAAGTTGGATGTTCCGTAGATTGTACAGATGTAAAAGGAACAGTGTCAGTCACAAAGTGGTTGGGAAGTGGTTGGGAAGTGGATGCATGATCCGTAAGAGGCTGCCTGTAAGTTGCAGAGGGGTTGTGAGCAACTCTTGACGAAATGAGTCAGGTGGGTCAGAATGAGTGGTGAGATGTGTCCACGACAGGTTAAGAGGACGTGAGGATTGGAGAATATTGATGTGGGGCGTAATCACCTGGGTAGATGGCCAGTTGTTTCGTGAAGTCGGGTGTCAAGTTGTTCCATCAGCCCTTGGTGAGGGACTGACAACGTACAGAGGGTGTAGCAAGGTGTGTTGGTGTGAAGTGTTGGGCAAGATGTGGGTCCCAGAGTCCACATGAATGGATTGGGTGAGAAGTGCATGGGAACAAAAGGTTGAGTTTCCCGTTGAAATCAGTCCATGGTTATGCATGACAGAGGTAATAGCTAACGTGCTGCTTATGTTGGTGGCAGCACGTGATGATGGAAATAAGAACAGTCTGAAATGGAAGCAGAGTGAAATGGTTCGATGAGGGCTGTAGGAGGCGAGGTCCGCAGCAAGGAGTTCGGAATCATGGGCCAGTGAAGAAGGAGTTGTAAGCCAGATTGGCAGAAGTGTAGCAATGTCTGCTTCAAGATGAGGGACATCAATGACAGGTCTTTGAATGATGAGTTTTAAAAGCAAGAGTTGAAAGGTTTTTGGTGAACTTGGGTAGTTGAAGAGCATGTGTTATCGGTTGACACAGGATGGCCGTGGGGTAATTGTTGTTGCTATCATTGGAAAGGGTTGAACATAGAGACATTGGTGAGAAGTTATGTTTACAGCAGGTTCAGCGTGAGGAAGGCTGGCAGGCAGGTTTGAAAAACCGGCGTTGACCATCTCCAGGCTTGCAGTGGGTGTTGTCATTGTCGTCCTTGGTGAACCAATTGAAGCCGTGAAAGTGGTGTAAGACATATTCTTGAAAAATTCCAGAGCAAGTCAGTCGCAGAGTGCATTGATTGCGGTAGAGAGGACTTCAGCCTGAGAGGCGGGACGAACATCAAGGTGAAGAGTCTTGTCATCCTTAAGAACTGTAGATGGAACTCCAGCATGTTTACGGAAAAACATTTTGGCTTCAGTTACCAAGAATACGGAATGGTGATAATTTTCGAATTGTCGTGGGTTGACGGCGCCATCGCCAGATGTGGATAGGCCAATGCGTGTGCGTTGTTTGTTGTTCCTTTTACTTAATCCAGCACCAAAACCAGTTGTTAGCCCTTTGTTAAACCTAGAAGGGGCAAGGTTAGATTTGTTGAGAAAGTCGATAACGATGGCTTTCACGGCATTGAGAAGGTTGAAAAATGGAATGGTCGACGAATTGGATGTCGTATTTCCTCTTGCGAGAGTCGTAGTCCGAACATGCAACCCAATCGAGACCAGATGTTATGTGTGTGGGGGAAGGCGGAGCCAAGTTGGTTGGTTTGGACTTGTAAGAAAATTTCTTTTAGCACGGGCCATTTGACAGTGGATTTCAACAGGTGAGCTTATCACGGTGGCGACTCATTATCCGATGTGATGCGGTGGATGAGGGATCCAGGGGTAGAAGATGGTGTTCATCTCTATAGGAATCGGACTGGCCGGAGGCTTGGATCCTCTTGGAATAGAAGAATCCATTAGAGTTTGTGAAGTGGGGCTTTCGGCGAAGGCTTAGCTTTCGGTGAAGGCTATGCTTTCAGTGAAAGTGTTCCCTTCAGTGAAAGCTTGCTTTCGGTGAAGGCTTTGTTGACTTCGGTGAAGGCACGACTGTCGGTGAAGGCTTGACTGAGGCTTTCTTCTCTTGGCTTGAGGGCTTATGGTGAAGGCTTCGGGTGCTTTAACAGGCTAATGCAGCTAGAAAGGTGATCCGTCTGCGACAAGAGCTTGAGAAGAGTGATCTGGATTCATGGAGGGTACGGAGGTGAACGGGTCCGTTGAGCCGCAGAACTGAACCGATTGTGAACTGATGTTGAAATGCTTTCGGTGAAAGGGTGTTGGATGCTTTTGGCGAAAGGAAGTGAGAATGCTTTCGGTGAAAGGATGCCTTCGGTGAAAGGAAATTGTGGAGCTTTCAGTGAAGGGGTTTTCAGGTTGAGCATTTGTGAACCGACAAACAAGTTGAAGTTAACGTGGTCCGTTGGTTCCTCCATAGGCGGAAAACGGCGAGTTCATTGAGGACTAATGTTGAAGTTCAAATGATGGCGAGACTTGAAGCTCTTGGTGAAAGGTTGAAGCAAGGGTAACAATGGCGTCATGACGGCTGGAAGGGTGGAGGAAAAGAGATTGCTGGCTAACGCCGCAACACCATTTATGGAGGGCCACACATGCCTGGCCACGCACGTGCAGGTGACTGAGCTGGGCGGATCTCGAGTGTTTTGATTCCTCCAGGGTAACAAGCACTAAGGAACTGAATGCAATTAAAATTACAGGTAGTGTATATTTCGGAGTGGCAAGTAGAAAAAATGGCTGTTGAAAGCATTGCGTAAGTAAAGCATAGGCCTAAATGCACAATTTTTTTTAATATTGGTTTAAAATATTGTGTATGCTAAAATCATTTTAAAACAAAAAAATTTTGCTTTGTAATTTCTAAACAATAAGAGACAGCTGCTTGGGGTTTGGACCACTGGAAAGCTGGTAAAAAATCTTTAAAATGGTGAATTCAAACGTCAAAATCGGTAGACGAGAAGTGAAAATATCTTCAATTTGTTTTATTACCGATCTATCTGGGTTTTATCTGCCGATATAGATTTC
>JAHWFP010170071.1:121731-143979 GCA_023313725.1 Lithobius niger
GCACTGCTAGCTTAAGCACTCTTTATCATACCGCCTGCATGCAGTAGGCGAGACAAAACGGCACTGTGCGTGTTCTGGTCTCGTCTGGTTTATTTTAATTTAATAATAATAATATAATAATAATAATACATAATACATATTTAATACATGAAATACATGAAATTTAATACCTGAAATGACTCGAAGTTTAGAAGAAAACTTGTTTGAGTCAACAAATTGTAAAATTTAAACATTTTTACAAGTATTATTTCCACGACTGGAGACATCTTTACTTATTATATAATAACAAATATACAATTGAAATAATATAATATAATAATATAATATAATATATAATAATATAATATAATAATAATAATAATAATAATAATAATAATAATAATAATAATAATCTTAATAATCTTTATTATACTTACTGCACGAAACTCAAAGAGTTTGTATGTGCCAGATACATTGTATATTATTACAAAATCAATAAAACAGTTTAAATTGCATAAATTGGTTAGTAAGTTTTGTTATGTACAGAATATTTACAATTGTTAGTCGTCACATACATACCCTTATTTACAAATCACATTTCAAAATTAATCGTATTTAATTCTGACAACAGCCATTTTTTAAATTTCTTTTTTCATAGTATATTTGCAGTTAATTTGTCATAGATTTTAAGGTATTCTGTTAAAAATGTTTGGTATTAAAAATGGAAGATTTCTTTTCCCATACGAGTTTGTCTATAATGGGACTTTAAGCCAGTTATTATTTCTTCTTATATTTCTGGTAACAGGTATTTTAAATTCGTTTTTAAAATAATTTTGCGTTATAATTTCATAATAATAGTAATAATAATTTTATTGTATACAATGCTCGAAGTTTTTCGGGTGAAAAACTTGTCTGAGCTACAATAACAACATATAACAACAATTTACATTATTATAAATAACATACAGCTTGATACACTACTTACAGACACTTTATGACACTGCTTTATAATAGCTTATAAATTTATCTATTAATTTATTTTTCAATTCTACTTTACTTTGGAAATGTAGCATATTTTTTTCTAATTTGTTAAATATATGTGTATTTCTCTTTCTCTTTTTATTTTTTGTTCCATATGAATTATTCCATTGTGGTAGCTTATACTTTTGTGATGTTCTTAATCGTGTGCTTTTTTCTGTATCATAATTTTTATGTGTATTTGTGTAATAATTCTTGACGATTACTACATAATCTTTTAACTAAGTATTTTATTATTAATGTATATATTGTTTGTTCTTTCATCTTTTTTACGAAATAATACTTTTATTAGTTTATTTTGTACTCTTTGCAGTCTATTTATTACATACTCAGCGGCAAAACCGTATATTTCAATACCATATCGTAATAAGCTACCTATCCAAGCATCATATAATAATTTTTTGTTTTTGTTGCATAAAATACAGGGTGTTCGGAAATTGGTGTCAAATATTTTGAGGGTCCGCTGTGTGATCAAAGATAAGAAAAAGTCCTATAAACATGGGTCCGGAAATGCACCAGTCTTTAGTTACAGCCCCCCCCCTCCCCAGGTTTGGGGTAAACAGTTCTTAAATACCTCGTAATGATTCACCGTTTCCATTCCAAACTCAGGATATGTGCCATATCATACCTGGTATTTCAGTACTTCATAATACAGTATTGGGTCGCACAACTTATCAGAGGGAGAGGTAATTTTCTTATGGGGGGGGGGATCAAACGTGGGGGAAGAGAGGAGTAACTGCTTTGGTCTTGTACTTTAATGAAACAAATTGTAGAAAAAACACATCGTGTGATTGAAAACAATCGAAAGTAGTACTGTACTTTCTTTCATTACGTGTAAAGACCAAGTAGGTTACATCGTTTTCCAAGTTTGTGCCCCCCCTCCAAAAAAAAACAACTACTGTACGTACATCTCTGTGGAGAGCACCAAACATTATCAATCGGGTATCCTCGCCATTAAAAGTGAGGGATTTAATGTGTTTGTTTTCTACTCTTCAAGCAAAGAAGCTTAAAACGTAAAAGTGGGGGAATCCTTAGAATTCGGATGATCACTTGGTTCATTGGCCGAAGCGGCGAGAACAACATTACTGTACTCAACCCGCACATTTGAATTTGGTTGCTGATTTGTTTGTTTGTTTGTTGCCTTTGTCTAACGCTCCAGCTTCCACAAAAATCATCGCATAAACTTGGTTTTGATTTGGAGGTAAATCTCCACCTTAGATTCTTTGTAGTTTTAAGTGTTAAAGACAAAAATCCTAGAAAACCCAACTTCTAAAAAACAATAACTTAGAAGTCTTAAAAGTTACATTACAGCGGGCAAGCTCTGCCATTCATTAGTTGCTATCCCCCTGTTACGATCTCCCTTTCAGAATGTAATAACATTTATTGACAAAAACAACAACGTTTGTGATGCGAAAAAGTACTGTAATCACAAATTCAAATTGAACATTCGCATATCTGTACAAGGTGACCTTGAACACCATTTGGAGAGTCCACATTTCGGGGTTGACAGACGACTTCTTGTTAATACAGGGGTTTGTTAAATCACTTGATGACTTAAATCTAAAGGTGACATTGTGATCCTTTGTTCACGTTTACTGTTCGGTAGTTCTCTTCCCTAAGTATGGAATATCCAGACATCGAACTGGCAGACATGCACTACATGTATGGTCTTGCAGATGGAAATGCATTGGAAGCACGACGTCTCTACGCTCAAAGGTATCCAGACAGGAATTTGCCATGTGCTAGAACGTTCAGTCGTAACCACCAGCGCTTACGGGAAACAGGCTCATTTGGGAGACAGACATCGGATGCTGGAAGACCCAGAACTGTGCGAACTGTTGGCTTGGTTCTCCAGCACATAGCAGAAAATCCATCGGATAGCACACGACGCATTGCACGCAGAGAGGGCGTCAGTAATTCGACGATTTGGGACATTTTGCATCATAACCTGCTATACCCCTACCATTTGCAACGTGTCCAAGGTCTTGGCGAGGCCGACCTTCCACCACGACGAGCGTTCTGTGTGCGACTGAATCATGAATGTGGAGCAGACGCTCATTTCCTGCCGTCTATCCTGTTTACAGATGAGGCTGGCTTCACACGTGATGGCATATTCAACTATCACAACCATCTTTGGGACCATGCAAATCCGCACGAGGTACAACAATCTAGACATCAACAACAATTTAGTCTAAACGTTTGGGCTGGAATTGTTGGTGATCATTTGGTAGGGCCTTTTTTTCTACCTCGACGCCTAAATGGAGAAACCTACCTCCATTTCCTCCAGTATGACTTGCCCCAACTATTGGAAGACATTCCCCTGGCAGTCAGGACACGAATGTGGCTTATGCACGATGGTGCACCTGCTCACTTCAGCCTTTTGGCCCGACATTACCTTGATGGAAGCTTTCCTTACAGATGGATTGGACGTGCAGGCCCAATAGCATGGCCTGCTAGATCTCCGGACTTAAACCCGTTAGACTTTTATCTTTGGGGACACTTAAAGTCACTCGTGTACAGTACACCAATTCCCAATGCTGATGTACTTCGCCAAAGGATTGTGGATGGATGCAACCAGATTCGCACAACCCCTGGAATCTTTGAACGGGTTCGTCGGTCCATGGCGCAGCGGCTTCGGAACTGCATCGAGGCAGAGGGGGGTCATTTTGAGCACCTACTATGATAAAACGCTTACGTTTAGTTTGTTTTCCGTCGTATTTATCTTTTTGAGTTGCTTGTCACAGAATGTTCTGGAGAGGGGGTCTTTTACGGATGCGTATTGCAGTTAATTGCAGCAGAGCCGCAAATGCAATGATACTCAGTAAAACTTTAACTTTAAGCCATCTTCTGTTTACTTGATGTTTCATTTCTCGATTGTTTTCAATCACACAGTAATGTGATACGATGTGTTTTTTCTGGTATGTACAATTTGTTTCATTAAAGTACAAGACCAAAGCAGTTACTCCTCTCTTCCCCCACGTTTGATCCCCCCCCCCCCATAAGAAAATTACCTCTCCCTCTGATAAGAATACTGTATTATGAAGTACTGAAATACCAGGTATGATATGGCACATATCCTGAGTTTGGAATGGAAACGGTGAATCATTACGAGGTATTTAAGAACTGTTTACCCCAAACCTGGGGGGGGGGGGGGCTGTAACTAAAGACTGGTGCATTTCCGGACCCATGTTTATAGGACTTTTTCTTCTTATCTTTGATCACACAGCGGACCTTCAAAATATTTGACACCAATTTCCGAACACCCTGTATATTTTACATTGTATAATTTTGGTATCATTTGTCGCAATTTTACTGTTAGGTTCAATATATGCTCTTTAAAGTCCCAGTTTGAGTTTATTTCTAATCCTAGATATTTTGTTGAATTTTTTTTTATCAATTTCCTTGCAGGTAATTTTGCAGTTTTGTGAGTTTGTTTTATTTTTCATTAGGTCACACTGTTCACTATGTGCTGTTATTTGTATTCTATTTCTATCTTTCATTTTAGGTACCGTTATATCCAATTGTACAGTTTTGTCTTCACTGATGTATAATTCATTTTCTATCAACCATCTGTTAACTATGTCAAAGTCTTTTTGTAAATTTTTACTCATCTCATAATAATTTGAATTTATGGAAATTAATACAGTGTCATCTGCGAACATATATGTTAAGGTTCTATGTACATAGTCATCTATATCATTTACATATATGAGAAACAATAGAGGTCCCAAAACAGATCCTTGTGGTACTCCATAAGTAACATCTTTATAAGTACTGTAATCATTTCCAATTTTTACTGTTGCTATTCTATTCATTAAATAACTTTTGATTAAATTATATATTTTACCTCGCAGACCAATTCTTTCACATTTTTTCATTAAAATATCTTGGTCAAAGGTATTGAAGGCTTTTTGTAGATCAATTAATATTACTCCTACATATTTTTTTTCATCCAACGCCTTAGTTATTTCATTTATTTGTATTAGCAAGTCTGTCGTGCTTTTGTTTTTTTTATAGCCGTATTGTGTATTATTTAGTAAATTAAATTTTGTTAAGAATTCTGTAATCTTATTTGAAAAGAATCTTTCAATTATTTTGTCTATTATTGATAATAATGAGATTGGTCTGTAATTATTTTTATCATTCCTGTCGCCTTTTTTAAATATAGGTCTTAGTACTTGCACTTTCAGTTGGTCTGGCCATGTTGGTCTGGCCATGTTTCATTATCAATCATTTTGTTAATTAGTTTACATACGAATATTGAGGTATTTCCTTCACGCTGTTTGAAATTTTCTGTATTAAAGCCGTCGATACCTGTTGCATTTGAGTTTTTTAATTCTCTTATAATTTGAATTATTTCTGTTGTAGTAGGATATTTTACAAAAAATGTTTTGTCATATGTTTTTGAATGTTTTTGTTAAGTTTATTGAACACTGCTCTATAATGGTTTCCATTATTATAGTTAATTAATTTTTGTTCAAAGACTTTTCTTAATTTTGGTACTTGATTAATAAAATTGTCATTATTATTATTATTATTATTATTATTATTGATTAATAAAATTGTCATGTTAAAGTCATTTCTTAATTTTTGTATTTCAGTTTCTTTAAATGTATTTGTAATATCTTTATCTATATTCTTTTTTTTCTGATTTTGTTGTCCGTTTATTTTATCTACTATTTGCCATAATGTTTTACCATCGTCTAGTTTTTTTTAGTTTATAGTATTCTTGTTTACATATTTTAATTTTACTCGTTATAATACATTTTAAATCTCTGTATTGCTGCAATAATTTAATATTTATCTCCTTTCCTTGTTTTTGTATTTCCTTCCACAGATCGTTTTTATTTTATTTATTAAGGCTATTAATTCAGTTGTAATCCAATCGTGCCTTTTTTGGGTTGAAAGTTCTCTATGTTCTTTTTTTGTTTTGTTTTTTTAGAAATATTCCTATCATATATATTTTTTATTGTAGTGATAATTTCATTACACATGGTATTAGGGTATTCTATACTATCCAAAAAATCCCAGTTTTGGAATTGTAGATCCTTAATAATGTTTTTATGGTTATATTTCTGATAAATGTTCTCTTCTCTTGTTTCATTTTCTGCGTTTCTGTTCTGGTCTGTTTTCCAGAGCCAGCACACTATAAAAAAATGATCAGCAATTTTTTATTTTTATTGTTCAGCCTATTTCTTCTAGTGCATGATTTTTGGAATATTTCTTTTTTATTTACATGTATTATTTCTTCTCTTGTAGCCGATTATTAAATTCTCAAATCCTGCTCCTGCCATCATATTTTCATATTTATCAATACTGCTGTGGTCATATTTATCCTTATTGCTATTTTCACTTTTTTAGTGGTCATCGTGGCTGAGTTGTGAGAGAGCTCAGCCTAGTTGCTGGAGGTTTGCGGATCTGGTCGAACCCCTGGAAAGGGGACCTTGGCAAAGTCCCCGCCAGGACTGCCGGCCAGGGTAGCGTGAGAGGCTACCATGCTCATTCATCGGCTATGGGAACTATTCTGGCCAATTCTGGACAATCTTTCGGCCCCTACGATGATCGGAGGTTTCCCGGATCGAATCCCGGGTTGGCACCTCCCTTTACCAGATATTTCTTCTTTCTAAAAGTCTGGTAATGTTCAAAATTGAGCCGCTTCAGCCATACAAGCATTAAGTTGGTTCGGCTGACTTAAGGCTCAAAGAAATTAAATAAAAAAAAAAAATATCAATGTTTATGTCACCTATTATAATCACATTTTCTTCATTATGATGTTTATTTTTTATTTTAGTATGTTCCTTTAGTTCTTTTATGAAGTTATTTTTGTTTGTCTCAGGTCTTCTGGTCTTCTGTTATTATTTTAAAAGTTTGTAGTTGTTTTATTAATACAAGTACTAAACCCTCATTGCTTGCTATTTCTAGATTTTTTATTTTATTATGATCAACAATAATATTATCTTTTACATATATCATTATTCCTCCTCCCCTACTTGTTTTTTCTCTTGTTATATTATAATTGTGATAACCGTCCCAATTATAACTTGATGTTTCGATTTGTTTTATGTTTACTTCTGTTAATACAATTACATCCCACATTATTTTTGTTTCTGTAATGTGATATTTTAAAAGATCCCAGTTTTTTCTTAAACTTCTAATGTTGACATGGATTACTTTAAAACTGACATTTTCCCCAGTTTCCTTTTCCATTTCTTCTTTAACTTCTTCATTTGTTTCAAAGATCTTGTTTTTATACATTATTATTGACTTGCTGCTGTAAATCTTCCTCACATTTTACCAACCTCACTTCCTGTTCATTTTAATTTCTTTTCATCATTATTTTTCCTCTAAGGAAGCAAACATACTTGTAATCATTGGTTTTTGCATATTCTTTTGTTTTCCAGAATAAGCTTTTGTAATAAGGCGTCATGTTTTCATTTATGTACACTCTACTTCTGTCTCCATTTCTGTATATGTCATCATTTGTCACTGTCGTCTTCTATTTTCTAGCCAAGCATCTCTCAATTCTCTACTTTTGAATTGTATAATCAATGCACTTTTTTTATGTTTGTTTCTATTCGGTATTCGGTGTGCTGCCTCCACTTGTTCTGGTCTATAGGATCCTACGTTGTAGTTCAAAGCTACTCGTTGCACTACATCTCTTAATTTTTCTTGCGGTAGCCAGTCTAGTTGATTAATTTCGATGTTACGATTTCTCTCATATTGTTCTTTTTCGTGTGTTGACATTGCTATTTCATGCAGTTTTTTCAATATGTTTGTCTCTAGCTTCTTTATTTTCTAATTGGACTATTCTTCCTTCCATTTCTTTAATTTTTTCAGTCATTTCTTGATTTCCTTTTTTCATGTCTATTTGCTCCTGGCTTATGTAGTTCAGTGTTTTAATGATCTCTGCTTGTTCTTCTTGGACTTTGGCAATCTTGTCCTATATTTCCATTAGTTTGTCCATTTTAATCGTATCTCAATCTCACATCTCACATCTCAATTCGTATCATTGTCACCTGTAACGCATTTATTTCTGCATTAGTTTTTGTCTCCATTTTTTCATCTTTTTTTCTTCTCTTTTCAGTTTCACTTTCACTTTCGTGTGCACTTTCGTCGTCACTAGTACTTTGATCTAAATGTTCTTTCTCTTGTTCTGACAATTTTCGTTGTGCTCTGCAAAGCACACACTTCCATGCTTCTTTACTTTTTACACTTTTCGCATTCCAGGTTTTCACTGATATTTTTGCACAACCAAAATGGTATTTCACTTTACACTTACCACATATGACATTGTCATTTTGATTATTAAGTTTATTTTCGCACCCACCACATTTCATTTCAGTTTGTTTCAGTTGTATCCTTTTTTTCAGGTTGCTCTCTTTAATCGAATGGACTGGTGGACTTTTTATTTCAAAACGATTGCTTTTAGATTAATTCTGTGATGGCCTTAATACTCTTCCGTACTTTCTCACTTTTTTGTCGATTATGAAAAGTTGGTGATGTTTTTTACAGCTTCCGTAGAAAATGGCTGGTCCATTTTCAACAAAATTACAATTGCAAAAATCTTCACAGATCTGGTATTAGGCATTAGTATTAGTATTAGGTATTAGTATTATAATAATAATAATAATAATCATAATAATAATAATCTTTATTACAATTACAATATGGTACACATCGTAACCCTCGAAACTATCGTAGATAGTTTGTGCGAGTTCAATTAAATCATTATTTTCACATACATACTGTCGCAATATCGCAACATTCTGCCTATTACACAACATTTCGCCATTGCTAATTTTGATTGTCTTTCCAAATTCAAATAATTTTTTTTACTTATAATTTTCGACTGTCAATTTCCCATATTTAATTTTGTATTGCTAATAAATAGTCTAGAAGTGCCTTTCTAATTTATTAAAAATGTTAGGGATGTACCAGATTTTATTTCTCTTCCCATATTCATTATTAACCCGAGGTTGTATATACAATGGCTTTTTTATTCTTGAATGCTTATAACTGTAGGTGTTGCTATGTTTATTAACATTGCTATAGTAATTCCGTGTGATTACTATATAATCCCTTAATTCTTTTATTTTTAAAATTTTATTCTCTTTGTATATTTCACTAGTTTTCTTCATTTTCTGTCCAAAAAAGATTTTTATTATTTTGTTTTGCACTTTTTGTAATCTATCAACAAGATAATCTGCTGTGAACCCATATAATTCTAACCCATATATCAAGATACTGCTAATCCATGCATCATACACTATTTTTTTTATTTTTTCATCAAGAATACTTCTTAATTTATACAATTTAGGTAATATTTTTCTAAGTTTTGTAATTACTCTTATAATATGTGCTTTGAAGTTCCAATGTATATCAATATCAACTCCAAGGTATTTAAGGTATTTTGAGTCTTGCTTTTTTTCTAAAAACACACTAATTATTACATCTGTTAATTGATCCATCTACCATTATAATAATAATATAATAATAATACTAATAATAATAATACTAATACTAATAATAATAGTAATAATATAATAATAATAATAATAATAATAATAATAATAATATAGGTTTGGTGTGGCAGCACGCAGGTCAGGAAAGCATTCTGGAAGGTTGCCGATATTCTCCCTAAAAGTTATAAGGTAAACCAATGAAATGCATGAAACTGGTGTAATGAAAGTTAAAAAAAAGTGAAGTGAGAAGTAAAATTATAGGTATTTACAATTTTTAAAAAATAATAAAAACTTGGAGCCAACCTGCAATATAGCGTGACAGGATATTTTGAATATAAAATAGCAAATTTCCATGTGTGTGAAATTTTTCCGGGTGAGCCACTGATACCGGACCGAAGATGCTGAGAGGGAAGTAAAAGTAGATTTTAAAGTGAGCGTTTGAGAAACGCATGCAAGTTTTGCGTGACTATCATTCTACGGAAGCCACTTTTTGTGGGCATGCAAACGGTCTCGGAACTAAGGGCATTCCAAACTGGAACAACTCCCACAGCAAAAAAGTATTTTCAGACGTGATCCCTGAACCGCTAGTCTCCAAGCATTGCTTTGAGTACAATAGACGTGTGGTGCCAATTAGAAAAAAGATAAATCAACATCGATTAAACCATGTAGTAGCATATTTTGTATGTCAAAATTAAATCAAAATGGAGTCTGCGCAGTTCTAGCAATTCTAAACCAACTCTGGAAAAGTGCACAAGATGATTTACCGCATGGAGACCTGGCAAACACCGAGTAAATTTACACTCGACCGACTCAATAAGGTCAATGTCCCCAACCAAATAAGGGGACCAAACTGGAGTCGCGTACTCCAATAAGGGACGCACAAAAACTCGGAAGACCTAACATTTGGTCGCAGAATTTCCCAACGTTAAACACCCATTTACAACTGCTGAACGGCGAAAAACAGACGCGCTAACCTTGCGGCAATGCAAGGACGATTTTAAGTCCTGTGAAAACCTCATGCCAAGGTCTGTAATATCCGAAATACATTGTGTGGATCGTGGATCGGTAAAAAATTGTGGATCCACGAAATATGGTTCGAAGTAGTGAATAGCATTTCAACCAGGAAGAAGCCGCCAAGTTAGCTACCTACTTAGCTGGACAATACCATTCTAATCCTCTTATGGAAGAACTGAGCTTGATATAGACTTGACATATACTTGACAACTATAATCACCTATTAACCTCAATCCACATGCCTTCACAGGTCTTCCTAATTTTAAACACGCAATGGATGAATATGCTGGGCACGGAAATTCAGGGAAAACACTAATGCATCTTCTCTAAAAATATGCAGGGTGTTCCAAAAGTCCCAGATAGGCTGAATAACTTTTGAACGGATGAGAATTGAAACTTGCACCTTTGGGGACATCGGTTGGGTTGAGGGTTCTATCTTTTGGCATAAGAGACATAGCAGTATCCCCCTTATGAGGGTCCCAGGGGCCGCAACTCAGAAATTTCAAATGGGAAGGGGGGGGGGGGTCGAATAGCAAGTCATATTAAAGCCCTAACAAGCTGAGAAAAATGGCACAAAGAAAACGTCGCTACCTTGCTCGTATCAATAATGGCGCCTAAAGTACGAACGTGACACAATTTACTCCAAGTCTGTTCCAAGGGAATAAACCGAAAGGTACATGTACAATAAAACAAGGTTGAAGCCCCTTTCTTCGGGACACGAGGAATGGATGTACGAAAGTAAGCTTTGTGGCAGTGATCTGTCATTTCAGTAAATCAATGGCCTACTTTTGTAAACTACCTTCAAGTTTCATCATGTTGCTTCCTGGAGAACTTATTTTTCTATTGAGATGCATTTTATCGATGGCCACAGTAGTATTAAAATACGATATTCAGTTACATATATACCCCCCACTTCCGGTTACCTGATAAAAGTGGGGGTAATAATGCACTTCCGATCACCTGATGAAAAGTGGGGGGGTAATGGCGTCTTTTCCATTTTTCGTCAATCTGGAGGAGGGTGGAAAAGTGGTTTTTACTATCTGTTTTCCGGTTTTCATCGATCTGGAGAAGGGTGGGAGAAGTACTTTTTGCTTCCTCCTATGATGTCAATTCCGGTCACGTGATCAAAGTTGGAGTAATGATGCGCTTCCGGTCTTATGATGAAAAGTGGGGACGTCACTTCCG
The DNA here is from genome assembly GCA_023313725.1 of Lithobius niger. NCBI lineage: Eukaryota > Metazoa > Arthropoda > Chilopoda > Lithobiomorpha > Lithobiidae > Lithobius > Lithobius niger. Next base: position 133,410 of record JAHWFP010170071.1, read on the forward strand.
GTTTTTTGTCAATCAGGAGGAAGGTGCCTTTTGTTACCTTTTATTCATTTTTTTGTCAGTCTGGAGGAGGGTGGGAAAGTGCTTTTGCTATCTTCTATGACGACTTCCAATCACATGATCAAAATGGGGGTTATGACTCACTTCCGGAGACGTGATGAAGGGGGGGGGTCACTTCCGGGTTTCATCGACTGAAGGATGGTGGGAAAGTGCCTTTTGCTTCCTTTTTTCGTTTTCGTTAATGTGGAGGATGGTGGGAAAGTGCCTCTCGGTACTTTTCTTCGTTTTCATTGATCTGGAGGATGGTGGGAAAGTGTCTTTCGGTACTTTTTTCCATTATTAAAATTAAATAAAAAAAAGAAAAGGCATGGCTTCGAGTTCGAGTTCAATAATTTAACGGGAATAGGTGGCGAACTGAGCTGCAATTTAAAAACGCCCATATACCTACACCCTAAAAAAAAGTATGAAATGGCGCTCGTCTCCTTGGATACGTACTACAGTATTTTCAACGTGCACGCTGACAATAACGATTTTTTGTACACCATCGACGGTGGAGCGAATTGGATCGAGGTTATCAGAGTCTTTCCCGACGCTTACGAAATTTCGGACTTAAATAATTTTATACAGTCTACTTTGGAAGGAAGTGGTCACAAAAAAATGCCATCGTTTTAGAACCGAACCATACACTTTTTAAAAAAAAAATTTGGTTGTAAATAATCCGCTCTACGGTGTTTCGTTTCTGGGAGATAATTTAGGAACTGTTCTAGGGTTCCTTCAGGGAACTTACACTAAAATTCAGCAAGGTCAAAAATCCGTGGATATAATGGGGTTGAACACAATTTTCGTTCATACTAACATAATCGGGTCTTCCTACGTGAATGACGACACTCAACCTTGCATATAGGCTTTTTATCAGGGAGTGCCACGGGATTATAAGATGATAATTTCCCCTTAACATTTTATTTACCTTCCCGTAACTACCGACAAGATTTGTAATATTCGTATTTGGTTAACTTCTCAAGATAACGAAATGATAATTTAAACGGGCAAACCCTTACCAGCAGACTTCATCTGATGTCTAAAAAATAATTTTGTACATATTAAAAAAAGAATGTTAGTATTCGAAAGAAAAAAAGAATAATTGGAAAAGGATTCGTCGTAGATAATAATCAATTAAGAGCAAAAAACGCAGCATTCATCAAATTTATAACGAGAGCGAGAAGATGAGTTTAACGGAACATTACCTCAATATAAACGAATCTTTACAACAAGATTCTTCCATGGAAGAGCTACGCATTTCACGAATATAATCCGATAGTAGGCACCAATCTAAACAACGTCAATTCGGAAATTAGAATTGTAATCGAAAACCAGGATTTGTTCCTACACGTCGCGAATCTTCTGATTAAAGGCAGGTTACTGAATGCCGACGGTTTTGCTGATGCGGACGTAGTGTCTCTCATCAATAATGGTTCCATGTACCTGTTTTCCAGCATTAAATATCACTTGGGGGATAAGCTAGTGGACGAGTTAAATTACCCCGGTTATGGGACTCTCATGAAAAGTCTCCTTATGTACGGGTTGACCGATCAAGTGTCGTTGCTGGGGAACTGCTGGGCGTCAGAATCTTCCGCGGCCAGTTTGAACGATAACATCGGATTCAAATTACGGCATTCCATCATTGTGAAGGAAACGACTCCTGAAGGAAGTCATTCTAGCTCTTCTGACTGATAGAAAAGATGCGCAAACTAAAAATCCAGCCGTATTCGATCACTGCGGTCTTCAAGACGCTCACGTAACTTTAAATTTCGAACGTTACCCATTCTTGGACTTGGAAGTAAATTACGCTACTGGTGAATACTCGAAACTGTATAGAATGGCTCAAGAGTTTAGACGTGCTTTGTACGATGTCGGGGACTTGTGTATCGATTCGGTGCAGTTAAAAAAGACGTATCCTCTAGTAGTTTTGGACTGTTCCAAATCTCATCGCCAATCTCCATATCGCATAGTCGAAGTAAAGTTGAAATTTAACGCCGCGGTTCCAGCTAACACGACGTGCCACGCGCTGTTGATCGGTGATAGAAAAATGAGTTTGAAATTGGATAACGGCAAAGTCGAAGTGATTTATTAAAAAAAGGGAGATCGCGAAACAAAAATCGAAAACAAGTAAAATCGGGAAAAAAAGGAGCGGGGTGAAAAGAAAAAAGATCGCGAAACGAGGTGGGTTTTTACCATTGTTGGCATTGCTGGGACCCATCTTAGCCGGTGTAGGTGGTCTAGCTGGAGGTACCGCCGGTATCACCGCTGCAGTTAAGAGCCAGAACGATGCTAAGGTAATGGAAGAAATGGTGAGACATAACAAGAAGATGGAGGGTTCGGGATTGAAACGTAAAAAGAAAAAAAAAGCGAATCGTGGCAGAGGGCTCTTTCTAAGGCCAGTGAAGGTCTGATCGATTTTAATAAACCGTTAACGAATCTTGACTTAAACAGATTGGTCAAAGTTTTGAAAATTCCAAAATACAGAGGTACTTTTAACAAGGATCGTCTGCCGTTAAAACCTAAACCTCGTGGTGAATGCGGTATCGTTAATCTGGAAAATTTTCACAATGGAAACGGAAGTCATTGGGTGGTTTTCTCGACAGTGACTAATACACCCTGTTATTTTGACAGTTTCGGCAACCTCGAACCACCGACATCCATTTCGGAGAATTTGGGTCCCGTTAAATACAATTACGACCGGGTGCAAAATTTTAATCAAATACTAGCGGAGTCGGTCGCTTCGCTCGCTCATTCCGCGTCGTCTCGCTACGCTGGAGGAGCTTTCATGCTACAACTCTTATGCTGCTGACAGACCTTCCACATCTAAAACGATCAAGCAAATGATCAGAATGTAGTACGCGTTTTTTTTTAGGCTTCAGTTCATAAAGAATTAACTAAACAAAAAACTGCTTAGCCATTTAGAAAACCAGCCCCCTTCTGCCGTGCGCCTAAACTGCCAATGACCCAGAAGGCGAGACACACGATATCTACCCCAGCCGGCCTTGGCTTGAAAAAGACGCTCGAGGAGCTTTTATGCTACAACTTTTATGCTGCTGACAGACATTCCACATCGAAAACAATCAAGAAAATGATCAGAATGTAGTACGCGTTTTTCGTAAGGCTCAGTTCATAAACAAACGATATGGTAACCATAAATCACTTTACAGTCTGGCCACCTAATAGCTACATGTGCCTCTTGTCAGATTGTCAGCATAATACCTCTTGACTACATACAGTACTGGACTAAGCGTGCTACATGGCACAAGAATCATGAACCTTCCTCATCCAACCTGATTCCTGTTGTGTACTGAATGGAGCGTATAAAAAAATGTCCCATATACTGAATGGAGGGTATAAAGAGTGTCCAAGTTTTAACTTTGCAATCCCTTGTCACAAGATTGTCTGGGGAAGAGGATGTGGGTTTCGTTTCCCGGCTCCAGGCCACTTAATTCGACATCACCGAATCTTATTTTACCAAAGCCTCAATAAAGGTATTTTCTTTCTGGCACATGCATGAACTGGCCTTGAGCCAGGAGATGAGACACACGATTTGTAGCCCAGTCGGCCTTGGCTTGAAGAAGCCATTCCCTTTCTGGCACGCGATTGAACTGTTACTGAGCCAGGAGGTGAGGCATGCAATTTGTACCCAGTCAGCCTTGGCTTGTAGAAGCGATCCCCTTTCTGGCATGCACCTAAACTGACAATGAGCCAGGAGGCGAGACACGCGATTTCTTCACCAGTCAGCCTTGGCTTGACGTTTTTTTATTCAAATAAATTTTGCTGACTTTATGGTTTCCTTGTTTTGCAAATTTTAAGAATTTTACTAAAAAGCCATATCCTTCCCCACTACGTGTGATGCTTTGAAACAGCAACCACACATCGCCTATAATTTTTGACTAATATAAAAGATTTCGTGCAAGGCGAAATCTTACCTAGAAACTATTCGTGTTTACCACAATTAGGCTGGACTATTGCTGAGTAGAGACGCCAGCTAATAGCACACTGTTGAGCGAATGAGGATGTTTCACAAATGAAATATTTCTGGCACCCTTTTCTGTTATCAATATAGTTTGTTTAAATACGCCTAATTTAGCATTAACCTTTTTGTAATTTCACTTAAATTTAAGGCTAAATAGGTAGTTTGTATTTAAAATATCCAAAATGCAACTCCAACAATCGTCCCATCAGCGAGCTACACGTGCCTCATTCTTGAATGACGGCTGTTAGCATTCCCAGCCGTAATGGTACTGACAACACTACTGGACCAGGCGCCTCCTACGTGGCGCAACAATTGTGGACCATCCGCACAGCAGGATTCTTCGAAACTAACAATTAACTTCGAAAAATTCATTTCAACAATGGTCCAAAGGGGTTTTTCGCTTTTTTCGAGGGAAAAAATTTTACCTAGAACTACGAAAATACGCCTACGCGAAATCCGGATTAATTTCCTGTCTTTTGACACCTTTCTCATATTTTTAGCTTTCCTATTTCAAGATATATATATATATATATATATATATATTATATATATATATATATATATATAAATACCGACCGTAAGTTTTTAATGGTTACTAGCGGAGTCGTTCATTCCGCATCGTCTCGCTAAGCTCGAGGAGCTTTCATGCTGCAACTCTTATGCTGCTGACAGACATTCCACACGTAAAATAATCACGCAAATGATCAGTGCAGCGCGCGTTTTTCGTAAGGCTTAAGTTCACAACAAACTGAACAAAAAGCGGATTCGCCGTTTTAAAACCATTCCCCTTCCGCCGTGCGCCTAAACTGCCAATGAGCCAGGAGGCGAGAAACGCGATTTCTCCCCCACTCGGCCTTGGCTTGAAAAAACCTTGTTCATCCCCACTACATGGCCGTTTCAACGCTGTAGCACGCGACTTGCTGCATGTTTGAACTAAACATGCTTGGTAATTTTATCAAGGATACTCCGTCGAGCTCTACGTGTCTCCTTTATACCGCTCTTGGTACAGATTATTTCTTTATTCAAATAAATTGTGCTGCGGAAGATGCACAGTAAGAGCAATGCCAGAGTCGAATACCAGGAACCACAAGTCGCTTTTATTTTTTGTTAGTACCACACTTTACATGGGTTTTCTTGTTTCGTATATTTTAAGAATTTTGACTTAGAAGCCATCTCTTTCCCCGCTATGTGCGATGCTTTGAAACAGGAACCACATGTCGCCCATTATTTTTGACAAATTCAAAATAGCCAAATAGCAACTCATTTTGCTCTCTGGGTCTCACCCACCTCACACTTTACAAGGGTTTTCTAGTTTCACTTATTTCAGCACAACTTCCCTGGATTATTGCTAAGGAGTGAACCATGTAATGGGTTAACATATCACTATAGGTCGAATGTTGCTGTTTAAAACATTACGAACTTAGACGTACCTTAAATTGTGAAGGTTATTTCTGGGGGAAGAGGGACAATATTTTTTAAATTCAAATATATTGTGCTGCATAAGCTGTACAGTTCAAGTGACGACAGGCACCACCACACACCACTCAGTTGTAATTTGTGTTAGTACGACATTTTACATTGGGTTTCATGTTTCACATATTTTTTAAAGAAATTTTTGAGCTGTTAGACTTACGCAAAGCTCAACTTATACGCAAAGCTTAACTTAAATATGAGGAGAGAACGAGCTGTTGGTTTAACGTGTACAGTACTGGTCACACCCACCTCACACTTTACATGGGTTTTCTACACATGAGTCGATTTTTACTGTTTGGAATGATGCAAATGCAGAGGTAAAATATTCTTAATACCTTTTTCGGTTGTTGATGTATTTGATTTACGTAATTTAGTATTGTTAGTATTTAATCTTTTTCGTATCTTTGCGTAATGTGATTTAATTTAAATGCTAAACAGTTTTCTGTCTATTGGATTTTAAACATCCATAAACCAACTCCAACAGCTTTCCCACCCGTGAACTGCACGTGCTTCATTCTTGAATGAGGGCTATTCAGATGCTGCCACTCACCTGAAACGTTCGAAGCTTTCACGAAAAAATCTGTCAACAATCAATGACGTTACATATTGTTGCGGTATTGTTGCTGATTGTTGCATTTTAATGATTTAGATTCTTAGTTTCTCGTACAAGGGATATGCTTAAAAGATATTTTAAGACAGTTAGCTCTTTAACTCTGTTATCCCCCCATTGTTCTTCGTATGGATTGGTATATGCTCTCTTTGACCATGTTATACAACGAGTCTTGGTTAGGTGTATATCTATCTGGTAATCTTTATCCTCCGTGCTTGCCGTATCAGCCATTATATAAATCACGTGACCATCGCGCACGATGATCGGTATTTCCATTATACTTAGAGTTAATGGTTGGAGAAGTCTCTCGGGACCGAGATAACTTGAAATCCTTTGTCTTTGGGTACACTTTCCGACAAATCAAAAAACTTAGTTATTAAACACCGTATCTTTATATCTGGACGGACTGAACTAGGTATATAGTCTACGCTACTTCCTATACTCATTCCCAGGATATACCAACCGGATGTTGATAAGTAGTATTGGCGAGGATAGTTATTGTTACACGTGAAAAAGTAACTATACAGTCGATACGTGGATTTATATATCTTTCTATCACAAAACCGACGTTTTGTAAATGTTTCTTTGCTTCTTCCGCGTCTGGTGGGAGTTTTTTTCTACGTTTAAAGAAACCATTCGACTGTCGACGTAACCCTTAGTAGCCATGTCATGTTCCGCGATTGGAGGGAGCGTAAATTTGATTCGTCTATTTTTTGCATCGAGTACCCCATCCTCGTCCTTGTTCAACCCCGTTAGAAGTTTGTCTATTTCTATTTGTTAGAATTCCGAAACAAGTTGTTAGACATAACGCCAATTTATTAATCGTATTTCCCGTGGACGATTTAAACCCGAAACATTTATACGAAAATCACGTCGGTCCGGACATGGAATTTCTAGAGTTTAAAACGTTGTGTAGAACATATTGGGACGATCCGTACGGGTTTTTATCGATCGACAAAACGTTAAACGAGGGACGTTATAAACGTACTTTTTCGTTTGATGATAAAAACAAACGAAAGAAAAACAGATAACATGGAAAAGAAATGTGAAATAGTAAATCTCAAAAAACGTTTACGGGAAAAATTTTTTAATCAACGTTTGGACGAACGAGATCAAGAAGAATCTTTACAAGAATTTTTTAAACCCGTCGTCAGTACTTTGAAACCTACCGTTGTTAATCCACCACCCGTAGCGAGTCCTGCAAAACCGATTGCTGGTTTTCCAACGAGAAAACGACTAAAACGTATACGAATTATTACTGCCATAAAAAAAACTTATAAATCCGAGGATGAAGATGATGAAAAGTGGGAAACCACGGTGAACGAGATGGAGAAGTTTGAATCACCGAAACCTTCCGTCGAGCCTTCAACTCCGATAGCGCGAGATCCCAATCTTTCCGAATACACGACTCCCGCTCCAGTTACGCGAACCGAATACCCATCTATCAGCACAGGTTTGAAAGTAACCCCTACTCTTTCGGCAATACAAAACAGACGTGTGTCGCCGCCTCCAGAACTTCCAAACTTCCCAACTCGCAGATCTTTGGATAGTCTGTTACCTGGCCAAGTCATAGGCCAAACGGCAAAATATTTCCTGATGAAATTTTTCCAAAATCCCAAAGAGACCGATCCTGTCTTCGGACGGCAATACGACATGAAAACTGGAGAAATGAGCATCGCTAATAAACCCGTAAAAATATTCGAGAATGACATAGTGATCGGTGGTAATCAGTACGCGGGAAGACGAGGACTTTGGAGTTTGCTGGTTTTTAAGGATTTGAAGGAGCCGTCGTACGCTCCCGAAGTCAAGGCGAGTTACACTTCTCTTTTAAAAAACACGCACGCTATCTACCAAAACAACGATCCGGGCACTCGAAAACCTAAGTCGAATCGTAGTGCCAAGTACGTGTCGATAATCGGTCCTATCTGGGAGGATATGAAAACGAGAGAAAAAGAACTGGCATGGTAAAAAAAAACCGAGAGCAGGGTGGATTACAGGTACTATGATGATCCTAACGATCTGGTCGAAAGACTGAGGCTTTTGCACGGGTCAGCCCAAGCAGGTCACAACGGTCACAGGAACGAAATGATAGAAATTTTATCGGAATTGGAACAACGACGAGTCATCACCGCTCGAGAAAAAAAGAACGCTTATCAAAATTTAGGTTTACGATAAAAAAAATTGTATGAAGTATTGCGTGAAATGTAAACGATCCACACCTAACCAGCCCGAACCGCCGACTATTATTACGTCAAAAAATAACAGGAGCATGGAAGTCTACTTTTGCGAAGTTTGCGAAACGAAAAGAGCTTCCTCCAGTAAGTCTGGGAAAGGAATTGTAAATAAAATCGTAGACCATTTACCGGTAGAACTACATTTACCCAGATATCAATATTGCGGACCAGGAACAAAACTAAATCAGATTAGCTAGAGGGGATCCTGGAATAAATAAAGTGGATGAGGCGTGTAAAGAACACGACATCGCCTACTCAAAAAGCTCAAATTTAAACTAACGACACGTCGCCGATGAAATTCTAATATCTAAAGCTCGAAAAGTACGTAAGGATTCTTTGACCTTTTGGAGAAAAATATTAGCCACTGCGATCGTTAAAAAAATCATGGGGACGAAGCTAAAGTTCGGAATGGGAAGAAAAAAAACGAAATGGATCAACTCGTAAACTAACAATGCGAAACAAATACGGTTTCAGCCATAAACCGAGGCGGAAAGTGACTGTATGGAGTCGGAATGATCTATGGCAAGCGGACTTGGTGGAAATGATACCTTACTCTAACGTTAATAAAGGATTTAACTACCTACTGACTTGCATTAATGTAATGTCCAAGTTTACTTAAATCAAAATCCCCCTTAAATCAAAATCCGGTATAGTCGTTATGGAAGCCTCCAAAAAGATATTCGAAGGAACGACGCCCCCTAAAAATTTACAAGTTGATTTAGGCAGTGAATTTTACAATAAAAACTTTAAAGCGCTCCTTAAACGTCAGCACATCAATATTTACTCTACCCACTCTGAGAAGAAAGCGAGTGTTGTAGAACGTTTCAACAGAACACTGAAAACTCACACGTGGAAACGATTCACCAAACAGGGGAACTACCAATGGATACACATTATTGATGAGTTAGTTTCACGGTATAATGACACGGTTCACTCCACAACTAAACTAAAACCGAGGGAAGTAACCAGACGTCACGAATCGTCACTGCAAATTAAACCGAAACAATCGTTGAAAAAACCTAAATTTGTCATAGAAAATAAAGTCAGAATTTCTATAAAGTTTGATAAAGGGTAGTTTTTGTAACTAACTAAGTTTTCACGATCCGTAAAGTACAAAAAACAGCCGTTACTTATCTATTAAAAGATGAATTGAACGAACCGTTGCTCGGAGGCTTCTACGAACAAGAAATTCAAAAAACTCTCGTCCCCGATTTATTTTTAGTGGAGAAAGTATTAAGACGAAAGAAAGGTACAGATGGTAAAATGCTCTACTTCGTTAAGTGGAAGGGATACGATTCAATATTTAACATTAGCAGTTTACCTTTTAAATAATTTGTACTTGATTTTTAAGTACAACAGATCATATTAGCAGTTCGTCTGAATATAAATTTTCTTCTTTTAGCGGCGGCCATTTTCTCCAACCGAGATTTTCTCTGTTCGACAGTTTCTGTCGCAAGTTTTTTGCGAAAATCAGCGGCCATTTTCTCTAACCTAGCTTTTCTCTGTTCGACAGTTTCTATCGCACGTTTCTTACGAGCAGCCGCGGCTCTTTTCCTCTTATTAGCCACTATTTTTTTTTCTTCGCTTCGTTTTGGTATTTCAATGGCTGATGCTTCTTCCTCCTCATCTTTCTCCAGCGAAGCGTGCTCTTCAGCTTCTTCATCCTCCATCGGATCGATTATACCGTCTATTAAAATCATGCGCTATACCCGTTCTGTAGTGACCGTGCGCTAAGGTATTTATTCCATCGTCCAACACGAATCTCTTATCGTCGTAAGGAGATACAGAAGATTTTGAAATTTCAACCGTAGCGAGCTGATGATTCTTACTTTGAATGCTCATCCATGTCGATGTTTTCGAAAATAGCGCGTTTTTGTAGTCTTCGTGACTAAGACTTTTTTGGATAAACGCTTTACTAACCCCTTTAGCCTTTCTAATACCCTCTTCCCCTACTAAAACTGAGTACATTTTTGCTTTCAAGCCTACAAATTCTTTTACCGGGATGCCAGCCATCTCATCTTTCATTTTCCCCAGGAATTGTTTGTTTTTAATACTGTATAGACGATGCGATGGATCATGGATTTCCATGTCCCGGTAAAAATCTTCAGTCTCTACCTCATACAACAGACTGTCGGTATTCGTGAAAAGTAAACGTGCTCGGTTTCCATATTTTGAACGCATGAACTCCTAATGAAATTCATACATTGTGAGTTTGGAAAGTTCGAGGATGCAAAAACC
>JAHWFP010170072.1:0-20021 GCA_023313725.1 Lithobius niger
GTAGCATTTTTGAAGCTGTGATTCCTCAATGCCGTAATGAAATTTGTAAGCTATCGCATTTCGTTTCCAGAAGTTAAATACTGAACCAATTTGGTGTTAATCCTGCAAAAGCTTGCAGTACACCATGTAATGCTGTTGTAAGCGCCAATGAAGCAGCTGTGTCCAAATTAGATAAATATGCTAACGTTTGGATAGAATTTGGCTTCTAGTCAAAGAATACTCTGCAGTATATTAATTTATCAAAGCTAGACGACAAATTGGGCTCACCACTATGCAAAAGCTTACCTTGGTTTCACTGCTTCACTGAATGTGATTAGACAGCATCCTTTTAATACGAGGTAAAGTCCGCCCTCTTAAGCTCCTAGCGGGGAATGCGAGGACTCAAACTACGTTAGCCTATTTATGTTACTTCGAGCTATAGTTTGTTCCACACTATGTTTGCAGAAAAGTGACGGTATAACGCCACGTTTCCTTGCACTACGAGTGCCAAAAACACGTAAATATCCCACTCGAAGACTCAAACGGTGAATGTGTAGAGTCTACAAGAGCGATATCCACATGGTTTTGCACTCCCAGTGCAAAGAAACGTGGAATCATACCATCAGTTTCCCACAAACATAATGTGGAACAAACTATAGGTTAGGTTGGTCAGAGACAAATTATTGAGATGTTTATATGCCTAATATACGACGTGAGAAAACTGAAATCTGTAAATGAAGCAAGGTTGCCCAAATTCACGGGTATGCACAAGCCTACTGGTAACCATCCGATGAACAAAATCAAAGGAACAGATGGAGTACTATGTAAACATGTTTAACTGTCATCAATCAGAGGTACAGCGAACAAAGTTTGTGTGTTGACTTTGGAACAATGCTGCAGAATTTCAGTCTCCGTTTGAAAACCATCCTTTTTAGACGTATTTTGGATACCAGCAAATACATGACGAAGTGGTATGGAAGTGATCAACTAAATCACAGTCCCTTGAAACCATTGTATGCCAGGGGGGAACAGGCCAGCCACGGCTGATGATTCTGAATACGGGAGCCTAATAGCTAATGAAGAAAATGACGCTGATTACAGCAACACTGATTAAAAGTGACGCTATTTACAATTGATGATGAGCAGTAAAGATAATAACCTAACATATTTACATTTCTTTTTATTTTAAATAATGTTCAATGATCAGTTTCAGCATGAAAACCAATTACATAAAAGTTGTTTATTATATGTTAAATAATAAAGTGTTTAGCAATGTGTACCTATCAGACGGCATGTTTCCCTCAAATTAAACAATATGCAAAGGAGTCAAACGTGTTAAATGTTACAAAATGATGAGTGCAACGATCACCGGCCCACTCTGTCTAATGCAGGTGGTTTTGACTGGGGCTAAACCCTGAGTAAATTTCTTAGACTTGGTATTTTCAAGCACAGGATATGTTATTGATAATTTGGCACTGGTTTCAACCACGTGCTAACGGTAGAATTAAAGGCTTCCGAGTGGTCATAATGGTCTTCAGATAGTCTAATTGGGTAAGTTCCATGTAAACCTCTCAGACTTGTGCATTTTCTGTAACCGTTGACTAAGCTCTACGACACTGGTTTCAACCATGTACTCACGACATAATTAATTGACCCAGTTTATTTTACGTCTTTTCCACGATCTTAAAATAGTATGATTGGGGCTGAGTCCATCTAAAACTCTCAAGACTTGGTATTTTCTATTTCAGGAGGTTGCTTTCTACAATTTGACAGTGGCTTTAACCATGTACTAATGACTTAATTAATGGCTCCCTGTGTATTGCAAAGAAATTGTTTTCACGTCCAATTCACGAAAAATAAACCAACTGTAAAAACAAAGCAAAATAAACAAAGCCAAAAACTGGTAAGGATGCCACTAAGTTGAGAGTAGTTCGGCCCTTCAAAGGAGTGATATCAACATGTCAAATATCTAACTAAATAAAACAAATTACAACAAAATTAAAACAAAACCAAAAACCTATAAAGAAGTGACTAAGTTGAGAATGGTTCGGCCTATAGACAAAAGGTAGTAACAAATTGGTGAAAACCAATTTCTTGTTGACGTGGCACTTTATTACATATCTGCACGGTAGTGGAGTTGAGTCAATACACAATTTAAATAAAGGAGTGATATCATATCAAATACCACAACTGGTAAAAGGGGCCGCCAAGTTCCGAATGGTTCGGCCCTTCAAAAGAGTAATACCAACACACCAAAACATTCGCCAACTTAATCACACCGAATAATACTTTGGACGTTAAATGAAAACTTGAACATTGCTACCGAAAGTAGCAATGTTCAAGTTTTCATTAACCTTCGTACTATCAGTCGGTGCGATTAACTTGGCGAATGTTTTGGTGTGTTGATATCACTCCTTTGAAGGGCCAAACCATTCGGAACTTTGCGGCCTCTTTTACCAGTTTTGGTTTTTGATAGATACATCTTACCCACATGCAACCTTGGATTGGCTGGCACCTAGAGCAACCCTGGACCACCAATTACCATAATTTTGGGTTAATGTCTGCACGACCAATAAACTGCAGAATATATTACTCATCTGTGTGTTTATTCAATTTTCTCCACCCTTCTTCAAGACCAAATGTGACCAGGTATTGCACAATGGTGCATTGCTAAAATTACGTTAACGTCAGGCAGTAAATTTGACTGTTTTTCAACAAACGTCAAGTTTCTTCTGTCATCCCAAAATTCAACAAGATTATCTATCCTTTTTCTTGGCCAATGAAAAAAAAAATCAAGAATTTTGAGTATTTTTAATGCAATAACTTATATTTGTGTAGTAACGTACCTTTCTAAACTATCGTACTTAATTAGATACTCGTCTAGTGCATATACATTTTTATGTCAAGGTCAACTCGATCAATTCCCTACTTGGTTAAAGTACCTGAAAATTCTAATTGCGTTGGGAAAAAGCGAGTAAATAGAATTACTTCACTACCACGACCGCTTCTCTGTTTAGTGGTTGAGGGTTAGCAATGTTAGCACTCCACGTCCTTCTACCTTCCTTGTTACCACCAGACTTACCAGTTTTTCAATCAATGCAACAAACTATACCTCTCTCTCTCTAAACAGTTAAACACCCTCTTCTCCTGTAACCGTATCATGTTCAAAGAGTAGTAGTGTTGCACTTCCTGTCATTGCCTCCCGAATAGAACTATTGTCAGGAAGCCGAAGACATTAGAGTTGGTTGACCCATTTACTTAACAAAACTAGTTAAATGATACCTAGATTATCAGCAATTACAACAGGAACTTCACCAGTATTTTCTCAAACAATGTTAATCACTCCAAGCACTCAAGTGTCATCATCAATGATTCAGTTGATAACTATTTTAATAACAAACCTAACTGCACTATCAATGTTACCTAGTTACATTACTGTTTCCTCCGCAAGTGCTCCAAATGTGCCTGTCTTACTAGTAAGCAGTAACCCATTACGATAATTAGTGTTTATCCTGTAGCATTGTAACTAGCAGCTTAACTAAAACGAGTGCAGCCTCCTCCTCCTAACGTTAAATACCAATGCCTAAGTTACAATCTGTTAAGGTAGACATTTTAATGGCATTAACGACATAGTTTTCCCCTTGGCTTTCATCAAATAATTAGAACGTATTCAAAAAGTCAGATATTTTAATCATGGTTGATAAATGGTCTCTTTACGTGGACTTCCGGCACTTCCTTGTTGATTGTCGCCATCTTGATGGTGTTCGTCGTCGTTTCCATCTTCCGCATGACATTGCGCGTCAATTGGGCGATAAGTCTGTCCTCCTGTCCGGTGTTTTTCAGTTTTTGCAGGAGGTACAGATGTATGACATGATTTAGATTAGGGGTTTGAATAATATCTCTGTAATGTGTGGTGCAGTGGTAACCCGGACCACTGCAGTGTGACTGAGGTTGGCGCTAATGACCTAGCTGTCGACGTGCCATTAAGCCTCAATCCCCCCCCTCTTTACGTGGAATAAAGTTTATAAAAACTAGTGAGTCAAAGACAATCGCCAAAGCCTTAATAGATAAAGCTTTCTGTAGACAAGGAGTACCAAATAGTGTTGTAAGTGATAACTTAAATAATATGTGATGTAAGCTTATGAAAAATTGAGGCTATCAGTGGCAAATAAAGGCTTCGAAATTGCCACTGATTCTCTCAGTCTGTTGGCCCCCAAGCTTGCTTCATACAACTCGTAATGAGGTAGTTAACGAAAACGCTAGCAATCTATGTTGAAAGTGAAGAAAAAGGTCATAGAGCCTGAAATATGAATTTGAAACTGCTTCAAATATCATTCAACATAAATGTTGACAGTGTCACAAAATTCATCCCTTTTATGGTAATGAAATAAGGCCACCAGAAGTTCCAATTACTAAAGTAGCTACAAACTTTGTAGATTACCCATTCTATATTTTAAACACTACAAATAGAATGAGCTGAATAATAAAAAGCAATATTGGTCGAAGACTTGCTGCAAAAGAAGCCATATCAATGGAAGTGAACCAGTTCAGACCTGGAAAAGAATTTAAAATGAGTACTAAAGTCATGATAAGAATTTTCCCTAAGAGTGACAATGTTAAATTTGGCAATGAAAAAGCTTTCCTAGCTATATTCAGGAAAGTAACAGCTCATCAGCTAAGAAACTTATATACTTAGCTACGAAACTCTCTAAGTCTTTACGTACATCATACTGACAATAAATACAGTGGCAAACCTATTTCCGTTGCCTTTTGGACTTATATGTCAGACTGCCTGAGCAGGGAATCGAGTCGACGACCTTTGAAACCAACGGCCTAGGTCCTACCACTGAGCCATACTGACACGGCCACCATCCATCTTCCGCATGACATTGCGCGTCAGTTGGGCGATAAGTCTGTCCTCCTGTCCGGTGTTTTTCAATTTTTGCAGGAGGTACAGATGTATGACAAGATTTAGATTAGGGGGTTTGAATAACATCTCTGTAATGTGTGGTGCAGTGGCAACCCGGACCACTGCACTGTGACTGAGGTTGGCGCTAATGACCAAGTTGTTGACGTGCCATTAAGCCTCAATCCCCCCCCCCCCTAGACGTTTCGTTTTAAATGTCGTGTAAGCATGACTCAACGGTAGGACCTCAGCCTTTGGTTTCAAACTTTGTGGGTTCGATTCCCCCGCTCAGTCAGTCTGACGTATAAGTCCAAAAGGCAACGGAAATAGGCTTGAATCTGTATTTAACTCTTGTTGAACCTTTGGCTTTCTGTCTTTAATTCATACTGACAACATGTACGAAATAATTGAAGGCAATCGTTATTTCCTTATTTTCTATAAAGCTTAGAAATAAGGAAAGCTGTAATAAATTTGATAAACACTGTAATTTTTGGTAAGTTTTATTAGAATGATCATTGAAACTCATTTTCTTGAAGTTTTCTGATAAAAGCAATTAGAAAACCCATGAAATCAATTCCCTCCCACCCCCCCCGAACGGCAAGAATTCAAGCCTAGAGACAATTCAATCGATTTTAAAGCAGAATAAGAAAAAAAACGAGAAATCTACTAACTTGAATAGAACTTTATTTTCAACAAATTTATTTTGGTTTTGTTCCATTAAAACACTTTTTTAAATAATTAGTTGAAAATATAAATCAATCGATTTGGATTTCCACTTTTTGTTTCTTTTACCCTCTCACCTCGACATTCAAACATTTTTGTTCCCCTCTTTTTATTTTTCTTAATCTCCTTTCTTTAAATTATAAACTAATAACTTAAAAAATTCTTTCAGTAGTTCATTTAATTCTCTTACATCATCATCAACAGTTTGGTTCAACATCTTAACGCTATGGTATAACCTCTTCTTCCTCTCCCTCTTGTTCATCAATCCCCTCTTCCTTTTCATCAGCAACTATAACTAATTTATACATACTAGTTATTATAATTGCAAGTTATTCTTTTTAGGAATTATTTAATCACATTTTTCGAATTCTAAACACTGTAATACTCCGCTATGTTCACTAGGCCTAATTTATACCTACCGTTGACGCGTCCTTCACCAACTGGCTTACCGACAAGTTCCCCAGGCTCCGCCTCAACCTCATCTACTGCAATATCATTGAGATTAGGTTCGGGAAGTAAGAGAATTTCATTATCGATGTTGGCAAATAGAGGAAGTGTGCTCGTGACTGCCAAAGATGGCGTAACGAAAGGGTCAGCTCTATCCTCTACACTGAAAGGTAAACGATGCATTTGCCAATCTAATATTTTGAGTGCTGGTGTGAATGTATGCACCCAAAACTGGATTTGTGCGTGGTCTTCATCAGTAAAAAATTGTGTTTTAATACACTGCGCGTAGTTAGAAAGTACCACTGAGCAATTGCCTAATACTACAACAGGAAATTGTACCGCTGTTCTCGTTAGAAGCGAGCTCTCTTCTGTCAATCTCTTTCAATTTATCTTATCTGCACCTCAACAATTACTTTGTACATGCACACTCGACGTTCTAAACTTGTGCTTCATGCCATTCAATAACATAATATCTCTGTAATGTGTGGTGCAGTGGCAACCCGGACCACTGGCACTGTGACGGAGGTTGGCGCTAAGGACCAAGCTGTCGACGCGCCATTAAGCCTTATCGCCCCCCCCCCCCCCTCATTCAATAACAAGCAATCTTCTCAGTTAGCAACCATTGTTGCAAACCTAAATACATTTCAATACTGGTCACATACTGGTCACAATAACGACTGTCACATTTAGTTAAATAAATAATTACGAAAAACGTAATGCAACAATCAATTTGGCGTAAATAATCTTCAATCTTATGGCGGTAAAAATAACTTATATGACCTTAAAACATTCCACTACCAATTATGTACGCGTCATAGTTGTAAGCTAAGTACCTTTCACAATTCGTTATACTTTGCCCAAGTTCATAATTTTCATTTTAGAACTTTGAGGTAGACCATATCGAACGTTTATCGAGGGCTGGTCTGATACTGATGGAACTCCGATTAATAAAATTTGATCTAATTCTCACTTTTAAGATTCTAAAGGGTCTGATTGCTGTTGACCTTCCTCTTTTTGATTTGGCCAACAGACACCATTCCACTACAGGACAACATTTCAAGTTAGAAGTTCAGAGTTCGAATCTTGACAGTCGAAAAAATTATTTTCACTTTGGGTCGTGATTATATGGAATGCTCGTAGCGCGGAAACGGTGAATGCTCGAAATGTGATTGAATTTCGTAGAATGATAACTAAGCAGTCCTTTAATCGCTTCTTGAAAACACAATTGTAAAAGTGTTTCATTTTGAAGTCCCGGTGTTAGCGCCTCACACCCCTTCCGGCAACCATTAACAAATGGTAGTAATTTCCATTTTATTTATTTATTTATTATTATATATTATCACTTTTATTATCTTTATTAAGATTGACAATTGGTTTTGGCCAAGCTTTAAACCATGATGCATTATTTTATTATTTTATTATTTTTTAAGAAACATTGACAATGATACACGGCTTTTCCCCCTCACTTGTCCCATTCACGTTTGGCGATGCCATTGGGGACCATTGTGTCCCTGTTAGGTCTAACCTTGGTGGTAAGGCATTCGTGACCCCGACCCATTACCATCAACCCTTCCTCTGCAGCCGAGCTATCGTTTTCATTTTAAACTTTTAAACTGTTTAACTTTTGTAATTTATATTATTTTATTAATTTTAACATCGGATGGCAGTTAGTGACCACCAGGTCCTTGCCATTCCGGTTGCGTCTGCAATAAACCCATATTATGTTATTATTAAAGTTTCCCGCCATGCTTAAACAAATACTAAGTAAAGAAGTACTAAGATTCACAGAACTGAAAACAGTTACAGTAGTGTTCACGAAAGGCTACTAACATCCCATAGACAACAATTTAATAAGACGTTCGGCCCTCTTAGTTTTTATGCTAATTTTGGCTTGTAAATACTGAGAGTTTATTTACAATGTATAAACCACTGCATAATTATAATGTTGTAAAAGAAAAATGAAAGATTTCTTTATTTGAGCGTTGTTTAGGCTACTATGCAACGACGATTGTTGCTATGCTCTAGTGAAGGTTATAGGATGCTTCACGTGGTATAGTATTGTTGTGTAGCCATGGTTTCCTTCATTGTGGTATTAGTATTCTTTTGCCATAATCGTAGTATACCATTATCGTAATGATCACTCTATACCATTGTTGTAATCTAGCGTACAAGTATTGTGTTGACCTGGTGAGGCAAGCTTGGCAAGTTCGCCCTACTCGTTATAAACTCTACAGCATTGTTGTACCAAGTCACTCTGAAAATTCTGTTTCGATTCTTCGAAAATCGCTGCCTATGAAACACAGCTGGTGGTGCGTTCTGCATCTAAGTTTGGGCCGAGGAACTATTGCTGCCACACCTCACGTTAAGAGTTTTGTTGCTATATGTTAACTTGCCCACATCAAACCTTGTATTGGCTGGCACCTACAGTGACCATGAACTACCATTACCATGTCTGCATAGCCAATAAACTGCAAAATATACATCTATTATCTGTGTGTTTAATTCCGCCTGCAACCCCTTCTTCAAGACCAGCTATAAAGAAGCTTGCGCCATAGGTGTAAGACATTGTTCAATACCACTTATTCTGTAATTTGCATTTGCTCATCTTTTAAATTTGTACGGAATTAACATTTGGGGCGCTGTTACAGAGCATATACAGCGTGTTCCAAAAGCCCCAGATAGGCTGCATAACTTTTGAAGGGATGAGAATTGAAACTTGTACCTTTGGGGAAGTCGGTCGGGTTGAGGGTTCTATCTTTTGGCATAAGAGACATCGCAGTGCCCCCCCTCCATGGGGACCCAGGGGGCGCAACTCAGTAATTTCAAATGGAAAGGGGGGTCAAGTAGCACGTCATATTAAAGCCCTTTACGAACTTAGAAAAATGACGCAAAGAAAACGTCGCTACGTTGCTCCAATCAAAAATGGCGCCTATTAAAGTTAGAAATAGCACTTTGCATTGGATACATTTATGCCACTCGAAAACGATTCAGAGATGTTCACAACATGACAGAATGTTCCAGATGGATAAACTAAAAGACACACGTAAAAGAAAACTAGCAACGTTGGGTCCCGCATTTGGGGGAGAGGGGAAAAGGGCAAATAAAATCTTGACTGTGGCTACACTAAAGAATTTCAAATAGGAAAGGGGGGGGGTCGAATAGCACGTCATATTAAAGCTCTTAACGAGCTGCGAAAAATGGTGCAAAGAAAACGTCGCTACCTTCCACCAATCAAAAATGGCGCTCCTTTAAAGTACGAAAATGACACAAATTTCTCCAAGTCTGTTCCAGGGGGATAAACCGAAAGGTACATGTACAATAAAATAGGGCTGAAGCCCCTTACTTTGTGACACGAGATACGGTAAAATGTACCAACAAATGAATGTACGAAAGTATAAGGGTCCACGAAAATACCAAGCTTCATTGTGGCAGTAATCTGTCACTTCAGTAAATCGATGGCCTACTTTTGAAAACTACCTTCAAGTTTCATCATGTTGCTTCCCTGAAGTACACATTTTTCTCTTGAGATGCATTTTATCAATGTGGCCACAAATTCACTTACCACTTTATCCACCCGTTTCTAACTTTCCGTTGTCACCATTTTGGAAGGAAGCAACGAAGCGAAGATTTCTTTTCTCTGTTTTTATTTGAAGATCTTTACTAAGAGGTACAGCTCGATTTCCCCCCTCCCATTTGAAACTTTTGAGTTTAGCCCCAACCAAGATTTTATTTGGCCTGTCCCCTTCAACCCACCCCCCTCAAAAAAAAAATGAAGCGGGACCTTAATATTGTCACATTTCTTTTACGTGTGCCTTTCGTTTTATCCTTCTGGAACATTGCGTCATGTTGTGAACATCTCTGAATCGTTTTCTAGTGACGTAAATGCTTCCAATACAAAGTGCTATTTCGAACTTTTATGGGGCACCATTTTTGATTGGAGCAACGTAGCGACGTTTTCTTTGCGTCATTTTTCTCAGATCGTTAAGGGCTTTAATATGGCGTGGTACTCGACCCCCCCTTCCCATTTGAAATTACTGAGTTGCGCCCCCTGGGGCCCCATGAGGGGGTGCTATGATGTCTCTTATGCCAAAAGATAGAACCCTTAACCCAACTGATGTCCCCAAAGGTGCAAGTTTCAATTCTCATCCATTTAAATGTTATTCAGCCTATCTGGGACTTTTGGAACACCCTGTATATTTTTGCTACACTTCTCTAACGGTGGAGAGATATGATAAGGGGTAAATCAATCCCGGGGAAAGAGAAACCCGAGGTGGTCGAACCCTAGGGATTTTGAGGAAACCCCCGGGGATTTTGAAAAGTCAAAATTGGTGAGATATGCTCTTGTGCAAGTCGACGGGAAGGAACTCCAGGGGTTTTGGTTAAGACACCCTCGGATGTCAATCAAACTACCCAAGATTAACTCTAGAGTAAACTAAAATGGCAGTTCATGTGATATTCTACGTCAAAACAAAGCGTATCAAGGACTGGAACGGCGTTGATTACGTAATTTCTACTGAACAGTGTTGTATCGGGGTAAACTGGGTCTTTCAAGTTAGGTTTCGACTGGGTCAAGCCAGTCAAAGGGCCTGAGCATCTGAATTTTGTTTTTGTCCTAACTGTTGCATTAGATTGAAGCGTGACAGTAAAACATTGGATTCACACCATAGAAACCAGTACCGTAATTACAGGTTTACTTTTATTTATTTATTTATTAAAAACTAGTAACTAGTAACACTAACTCAAAAATGTTGAAGGTTGGCAGCAAAATGTAATGCTCTATCTAAAATAAGTAAACCCATAAAACAAAACCTAAGGGGCCGTACTAACATAACTTTTAAATAGCACAAATTTTAAGTGACGCCTCTTTCTGAGGTTCGGCTCCAACGCCACTTTATACTTACATCGTTTCTTTTGTTGTTTCACTAATTTAAAAGGTATAAAAGCAACGCTTATGCTTAACATCATGAACCAGGCTTCACTTAAAACCTATGTTAGTACCAGCGCTTACTAATTTTTTTCTTGTGGCACTGATTTTAGGGATTTTATATGGAATGGTAGATCCTGCTGTCATGCGTTAACTCTTAAAATTTGTGTCTAAAACTACCCGTTTGGCATTGGTTGTGTAAGATACCATTACACTCGCATCAATCGATGCAAAATGCAATATGATGGAAGGTAATAAATCTCTTTTCCTGTAGTAATGAAAGATTACAAGGTAATTATTCAGAACAAAAGAAATAAGTCAAGTCGACTTAACTTACGTCGACTTGAACTCATGTCGCTTTAGGACAAAGGTCGATACATGGACATTCAAGGTGGGGTGAACGACAATGGGTACATGGCAGTTTCTGCGAAGGTGATAGCATCAACCAAAACCCATTCAGCTAGCTGGGCTTTCGTCTTTCCGCGTGCGCTCTTTTCAACCAATAATACCAAAGCCGTCGTAAGAGCGACGTTGAAAATCGGTGTTAGGTGGTTACATGGAGGTTCTTAAAGTGCTTCAACTCATTTTGTTGATGAGGTGGTTTGGGATAAAGCGACTTGAAAGTGGTTTTAGATGATTATATGGACGTTCTTAAAGCTCTATATGAGCTGAATCGTTGTAACTTAAGTCGTCTTGAGCAAAGCGTTTAACGAACGTCTCTGTAGACCTGCGACAATGTCAAGAAAACAAGATGATCTGAAAAGACCTAATTGTTGCGACAACTCGATTGAAAATGTTTGTACATTCATAGAAAGACATTTAAAACTTCAGTTTTATAATTTTTCCTTCTTCAGCTATTGTTTTCAGGTAACCTATTAAGCATAATGAACATTTTACCCTGCCCCTGCCTTGGGTAGAATTTCACCTCAACTTTTGTAGAATATTTACCTCGGGGTTATTTTCCCCCGATGCATAGCTCACCACATCATTTTCCTGGGATATTAATGGGAGGTGGAATATTTTCCCCAGGGGTTTCTACTGTATACTTCCCCGGGAGTTCAGCACAAAATAACTGGGGTTCGACCACCTCGACTTTTCCCTCCCCTTCTGTTTTCCCCCTGACCATAGCTCACCTTTTTGCAACCCCAGGGTTTTTTACCATGGGAAACAAAAACCCCGGACCATAGCGTTCCACTGTAATAGTTAACATGTTTTCATACTGTCTGAAGGGTTCTATTCTCCTAGTGTGTATTTGCTTTATTGTACAATTTTATGCGTTACATTTTGGTGTACATGTTCGCCAGTGGAAACGAAGCCATATTACTAATGGCGGTGTGGTAGCGTCTGGTGATGCACTGGTTCGCCCATTTGAATCCGGGTCACTTCACTCGAATGATACTTAAAGTGCAATAACCTACGTTATTTCTACTGTATGACTTTCGCTAACCGTCTGCTGCCAATTACTGTACCTTTTAATGCAACCTAGCTCTTTTATTTTTAAAATTGGTAGTCAATTACCTTGGTCTGGGCAATGATCCTCAAAATCGGCCCACTCGTCAGTAGGTAGCTGAAATAATCACGTGAAAATAATAAATTTACAATAACACTAAGTTCGTCTTTATTAGTATCTTTTAATTCTATTAAGTCAAAACTAGTAACTGATTAAAGAAACGAAATTAGCTGCAAATATTAGTAATAAACGAAGTAACACAATTATGACAACTGAGCATTAATAATGAAGAAAGAACGTGCGTGTCATCCATGGTTCGGGATTTTTGGATTAGGCCTCCAGTGGATTACACCACTATGCTAAGGCGGCGCCATCAAAGATCACTCGATGCCTATTTAACATTTTGAATTAGTGTTAGTATAAAACAAGTTGGTGTAAAAAGTGCATGTTAGTAACGATCTTATAATAGTGCCTACATATAAACATAGTTATCTAGTGCACCCCAATCCAAAAATTCAACACCGGTTTAATTCCGAGACTCACGAGGAGCTTTCAATTTTTGTCGTCATTATTGCTGCTCACTTGTCATCCTAAGCTATGTGTGGTGTTGGCTCTTTATATTTTGTCGTTTACTGTTTTACTAATCAGGGACATCCGACGACAAAGGAAAACCAGCAAGGCACAACTCTAATTCTGTGGCTTCCAAGATGCTTTTCATGCATTTTTCGAAAAAAATTAGATAACGTAACAAGAAACACTTACAACCTTACCAATGAGAAATACAATCATTAAATTAGGACTCATACAAAAGATGTGCGTTGTTGACCTTCTACTATTGGGTTCGGTCCACTCAATGCAACGTCTCAGAACTTTAGCAGAGTTATTTCCGATAGTGCGGTATATGCGGAAGAGTTTACCCAAGATGCCACCTTTGGTAATGTTTGACCACAAACCAAAACAATAACCTACTGTCACGATGGCTGCTAGTGCTATTGCTGACCAACTGTTGACACTATACAACAAACCTTACTTATTTCCAGCAGTATTGCTGACTGGATTTAAGTAGTATAACACATTCCATAACAATTTCAATATTTAAAGCGTTCTGGTTAAACTATTCGTTCGATTTTAGTTCAGCTTTGAGCGGATTCATGCAACTGAAAAATCATTCCTCCCGTAAAACCAACAGCCAATGAGATGGCAGAATCAGTAAAAACAGCGCCAAACGGAACAGTGACGTTCACTTTCAAGTTTCAGTTTTGCCATTGCACTCACAAAAACGTCATATAAATTTAAACTTCCTCCATGGAAATTAACCCCCACGAGCATTCAGAATAAAGGTTGTAATTGATACATACGATATGGGGGGGGGGATTGAGTCTTAATGGCGCGTCGACAACTTGGACATACGACATGGACTTGCAGCATGCATAACTGTGTACCAGCTCGACACATATTAAATACTAGAAATAAATCTGCATTTACTGATCATTAATCGAGTCCATTCAGCTTTTTTTCCCGTAAAATATTATCACATGCTCACTAGCAACCCTACACCCACTGATTTTTTTTTCAACCGCCTTTTAATTTGGCTAGAATTTATTTTAAAATGTATTTCTTAATTAATTTATTTTATTCTAATATTCTGTCCTTTACGAGGCTTCAAATAAAAGGCGGACGTTTCATTGATAAAAAGCGTTCCAAACTGAATTTTGCTGGCTGGTTAAAAAAATGTGCGTCATGGGATATGCTACAAAAATGTGAAATTTATGCTGATTAAAAGAATGGGTATATCTAAAAACTGAGTAAGTTTCCCAAGCTGTAAACCTTTAACAATATATGGTGTGTAGTATCAATAAATTTTAATTTTCTGTAGTATAAACAACTAGTAACGTTTATCGGTATTTTTTCACACTATTTGTATTGGGTTTTAAATGCAATGTGAAGTGGGCAAGGGAGCCATCCCCCTCCCCTCTAGGAAACGAAGTGCCCGCTCCCCAACAATCTTCGAACTTCCTGCTTCGCATCACTTCCGAACATCGAAAAAAGTGGACATCACCAGTTGTGAAAATATATGTCGTTCTGGGAAACCAAGATAACCGATAATTTCATACGATGCAACGGTGTATAATTTTTAGGATAAAAATTACTCCCTTGGTCACAACAAAACTGATATATCACAGATAAAATCTTATACTTGCGTGACACACACTAGGAGCTGGCAGCCATCTTGGAAACAGGTTTATTGTGACAAAAGGATTAATTTTTACCCCGAAAATTAAATACTGTTACATTGTATGAAATTTTTGTTCATCTTGAACACTCAGGACGGCGTATATTTTTATAATTGCTCCAACCACAAAGTAACTGACGAATTAATCGCCAGTTGAATGACTGAAAGTGATGAAAAAATATTGAATGGATTATGGGTTTTGTCATTTTGCTTTTTCTGAGTAAGTGGCATTTGGCATAGGCATTTGGTATTTATGATAATAAATGAATAGGGCCACAAACGTAACTTGTTTAAGATGATGTAGATGATGATGTGATGCTTTTATAACTGATGTAGTTGTTCAGTGACCTGTCTCTAAAAACGGTAACGAGAAGACGTTGCTTGGTTCCCCCGGTTCAGATTAAAATACTTAAGATCTGTAGCAGAATACCGAAATTCATTCTTACCTTGCACTTAAAATTTACGCATATCTGAAAAAAATATCACAATACATGTTGAGTTAATTCGTAGGCCGTGAGTGAAACCAAAAATACAGCAATACCTTTAAAGGTAGAAACCAACAAATACATACTACATGAACAACAGCATTTAATTTTCGGCCACTCATACCCCTATTTGCGTCATAACCATAAAGTGAAAAAAATTATGAGGGAAATAGAGATATGCGGTATTAGTGAAAACAGGCATCTGCAAACTTTAGGAAATTACTCGATTTAATTACTCGAGTAAATAGAGGTCAACGAAAAATGAAGTTTTGTATTTGTTTTATGAATATCAAGTACCACAATGTAATCATCAGCATGAACTTCCTTGTTAAAAATCAATCGTTGAACCCGTATAGTTTCATCCAGAATTGACATAGACCAACAAAATGCGGTATTTGGGGTTGCATCATAATTATAACACAGAATTAAACATTTTAATGGCAACCCACAGCCTCCACAGCACGGTCATTTCTTGTTGTTGTTGGGACGTTTGCCTTCAATAGTACTGCTGTTAAGCAACAAAGTTGTGCACATCGACCTAAGGGCATAACATTTGGTACTGAAGTAACACTTAGAAGTCAGCTCGAACTACCCTCGAAATACCCCCTCAAGTCCCCCAGCACCTCCTGGTGTTCCCACACACCGCGCCTCCGTGAGGCTGATGACCAACAAATTCTTGCTGATATCGCTAAAATCTTAAATAGTGTGGTGCACAAGTCAATGGACAGAGTGTGTAGTTGTACTACAGGGCCTCCCCAAAGACCACTTAAGAAAAAGACCCTAGTCTCTGAACAGTCATTTACACAAGTCCTTCACTTACATTAATCCTGCCCAGCAAGTGACACCGAAATATTTAGAAGAATTAAAGACCTGAGACTTGTTTTAATTACCTTTTTATTTTCCGTGCGTCTGAGCTTGAAACAAATATCGATCCGTGGCAGAATGAGTTAGCGGCTTTTTAATTCCATTTGCATTCAAGTTTCAGAATTTAAAAAATCTTGGTAATAAAAGGACTGTAGCAGACAGGATGGATTTCCATCCTTTCTCGCTCTGACCGCTCCACCAATTGCTCACCCAATTTTTTTAATACCTAAGTGTGTTTTTTTTTATTAAAATTACATTTTATTGTATGCTCTTGATGTTGCTGTATGTGCTATGGGACTCTGATTCAGTAAACATGCATTGTTATATAACATTATATCAGTAACGTTCCGTACAAAGCAGAGAAAAAGACTTCCTAACCTGCGCTAATTTTTGTCTTTCCTAAACTGTAAAGTTTTAGCAAAATGTTCGATTCATTTCAAATTTTCCCCAAGCATTTGTTGCTCTATTTGTGGATATAAGTTCGTAGATCAATAAAATTAGGCCATTAAAGGGTGTCAAGTACTTTAAAACTCAAATAATAATGCTTTAATAGCCCAATATTATTGATCTACGAACTTAGATCTACAAATAAAGCAACGAATGCATGTGGAAAATTTGAAATGATCGCAGAAGATAAATTAAGCAGTGTTTATAATCATTACTCAAGGCAATTATTCAGAAATTAGCGTACAGCTAAGACAAATGACTCATAAAGCAACAACTGTAGGCACTGAGTCACTTCATTCAGTTAATGGCTGAAGTCCATCTTTGAACAAATTCAACCCACATCACACTAATACAACAACACCAACAGTCTGCATTACAGTCTGGCATTACGAAACTAACACACACTAATCCGAGAAAGAAAGAAAAGACACGTGCCCCGATTTGAACTCGAACTCAGGATGTACCAAGTATTAGGCCACAAAAATCATTATTTCAATCTACACGGTTTTTTTTCGTAGGATTTGTGGCGAAAGTTCAATTTATTTCTAAATACGCTTATACGCAGATAATTTTAAATTGAGTTTTACCAAATTTGAATGAGTTCTGTTAGACGCAATGCGTTCTCAAAATCACGACGACCAACCTTTCCATTTGCATCACATGGTGTTCCCTGGTACGGCTGCATCACAGGATGGGATCCCTTCACAATAAACGATTTGCAGGTCAGTTTAAAACAAACGTCGTCAAGCTATAAGCGAAAAGAAAATTCATAATTACTGTGCAATAATTTGTTCAATGACTGAACAAAGTTGTCCAAAAGACCAACACTATCATAATTACTGTGCCATAATGACTAAACAAAATGGCGTAGCAAAATGGGGCCTTTTTCATGACTCAACGAAATTGTTTAACAAAATTGTTAAATATTGTGTACTAACCAAAAACTTTTTTCAATGACTCGACAAATTTGTTCAAATATTTGGCGTTAATACAACTGAAGAGCTGATTTTACGACTCGTTGTTACACTTAGAATGTCATTTAGTAAATCGGCAGAAACTGTTGTTTAATTAGTCGTTTTTTTCATGTGCCTTTGTGTCGGACTGGCCAGGTCAGCTAGTCGGTTATCGCCGAGGACGCAAGACCTGTTTGGGAAGGAAGTGGGAAAAGGAAGTAGGAAGGCTGCACGTGACGCGGCTGTCCCATTTCATTGGATCACACTACAGAAGGCAGCAGACATGCTTCTTGTCGCTGTTTATTCAGTGCACTCTTCGTCTTCTTTTTCAGTAAAAAAGGGTAAAAAAATGTAGCACCACCAATTAGAACTAAATGCAATGTTAATTTATTTGGTATTTAATTGTTTGGCGTAACGTTAAGGTATTTTAAAATAATACCTTCTATTATATAAATAAGGGGGAGAGGGCTTTTTCATTATGCATAGGGCCGCAGTGACTGGGAGGGGGGGGGGGACGAGAAGGTTCCCCCTGCCACCCCTAGCATCCGAGAAGACATAGAGTTGGCACTTTCAGGTTGTCGAGTTGCAAAATCCATAGTCCATTAAAAAAAATTTGCCTCCGATAAGGGAGCACACAACATTTCATCGTCATTCATTATAGTCTAAAAGTCTGAACTGAACTCAATTCATTTAAATCGCAAAGAAAATGTCTAAAAAAACATGATTTACTAACAATTGTTTGGGCCCCGAGCGCTTAACCATGTGGGCATAACACTCCTAATGCTACGAAGAGTTTTTCCGAAACCTTCCATCCTGACGAACGAATAAGAAAATTCGCCAAGATTTAATTGACAGTGTGCTGCAAATTTGCTCACTGGAAGCCAGAAAATGGCAGATACAGGCTCTAAATTAGCGTAAAATGCTTCAGCTTCCGGGGCTACGCCCTAGACCTGCTATGTGCGGTTTCCCGCACCCTTTCAAAGGTACTTTTCAAAGACAAAATTGTATAATGAGTTGACAAAAAAACCAGCCCTTAATATAAGTGGATGGGAGGCCTTTCAGGATCCGTGTTGAAGGCCCTCAAGGGGGCCAGTCCGACACTAATCTGCCAATTCCTTTTTGGCAGATAAATGCACTTTTTGTCACTTTGAAACGACCTACAAATGAAAACCTTATTGCAGGTTTCATGGTCGTAAAAAGCACGGGCCCAGAAATCAGACACCGGTTTTTGGTTAAGAGAGAACATTTTTTTCAATTTCTTTGCTAATAATTCAATTAAGCCGTACAGCTAGTATGCACTGAATTTTGGAATCATCGAATCACCGTGCATCGAATCATCGTGCATCGAATCGAGGCGAATCATCATGCATCGAATCGATGCACGATTTTTCAAAAAGGCTGAGGTGTGTGGGGGGTCTACATCACCCACACACCTCAGCGTATCTGAAACTTTGTACCTTAGTGTTAGTATATTTTATTTCAGATTTCTAGAGTCTTGTTCGCTGACACTGCATGGTCACACCCTTTGAGCTAGTGCGAACTTGTCCAAGCAGGTAAAATCGGGTAAATTTTGGCTTTTTGATTCATTTTAAATTTTACTAGAGGAGTCGCTCGCTTCGCTCGCTCATTCCCCCTCGTCTCGTATGCTCCAGGAGATTTCTTGCTGCAACACTTATGATACAGACAGACCTTCCACATAGGGAACGATCAAGCAAATTATAAGAGTGTAGTATGCGATATCGGTTATCTCGAGAAGGTCCATATTATATTTTTAAGTCCAAGGAGTCAATCAAAAAGATCAAGCAATTTATCAGAAAAGCGCTGTTTCTGATGACAAACGCTGATTTTCTATCGCTTAGCTCACTCAATCAGCGCAAACATTTTCTCAGAAACGTGACTGAATCAATGTAGCCACTTGTGAATTGTGTTAGTATACACTTTATATGGGTTTTCTTGCTTTACTTATTTTAGGAATATTGTTCTTTACGTCCTGCTCAGTACAGATTTTTCCATGGGCATATTATCACTTCAATTTTTGATGATCCCTCACTTGGAAAAACATTTGCGGCAGGTCAGATATAAACTCCTACGAAGGTGAGAGATGAAAGATTGATAGAGCAAAGCGAGACACACATTGAAAAGGTTTAGTTTACATAGGAATCGCTGGCTTTGCTCGCTCACTCCAAACACTGCCATGCTTCAGAAACATGAATGTATATGTGCTTCAAAATCTACGAAAATGACGCCCCTTTAAAACCAGATCTATGGGTCTGTTTTTTCCATGCATCAAGTCAGTTGAAACACAACCAATTTTAAGATCTATATGTGGTATGTTGCAAAATACGTTGTCCTTTTCGGCTCATTAGGCCGCGTCTCTCTGCGCTCCAGATCAACTCTCTTCGATCGAGGAGGTTTGCATGAGCAAACTATGACGTCACGAACAAACCTCATGATGGTTTAAAAAACTTTGACGCTATTTTTTTCAGGTTCTTTCGCGTATTTGAGGGTGATAATATCAAGTTACAGCGATGAAAATAGGCCTATATTGAGCGCAATTTAATTATCTTTCGTTTGGTCCTACTCCCCATCTTTGTAGGTTCTTTGGTTTCA
>JAHWFP010170073.1:0-16979 GCA_023313725.1 Lithobius niger
ATCATGAATAAAAAGTAAAATAAAAACACCGGCCGCTCGCGTCAATTCTTTTTAGTGCCACTCCCGAGAACCACTTCACTAAAGCTTTTTGACTGATCGTGATATACGTTCCTATGATTGCTCGAAGCTGGCTAATAACACGAATAGTTTTTTTAAATTGTATTTTCCTGAATTTTCCGCTTCCGTCGTTTCTTACAATCGTCCACTGGTAGGTGGAGTTTTCGAACTGTATTTGGACCAATCAGAAATTTCCGAACGCGTAACGCAGGAGTAGGGCGAGCAGGGACGACGCTAGAATCGCTTTACTAGAGAGGCGGTATTGGGGCAGCAATTTTAGTCAAGGGGGCGAACCAAAAAATTCTACTTCCGCCCCTCCCTCCCTCCAAAAAAGTCAAAATCGCACTCTTGCAAATCGCTTTCTCACACCAAACGTTCTGTTTCCTACCCCGTTTTTTTTTGGAATATGTTTTTTATCCATCTGAAAACAAAAAGCATTTCTGATTTTACAACTCTCACAGTCACAAGTAGGCGATAGTACCATAAGGTTATCAACAACGGAGACGGGCAGTTTTGCCGGCTAACTTTCTAGGAATTTTTGACCTTTTGAAGTAATGAGGTGACCCTTTCCGTCGCTGGGGAAGAAACTAACGTAGTTTTCTTGATTTTGATGAGATGGGTTCGGATGGGTTGGGACGGAGGAGACGAGCGCCCACCCCCTCTCCCCACCCCGCCGTGGCGTCGTCCCTGACGGTGAGATCACCATTTAATTACAGCCAACCATGTTTTTTTTAGCTAGTTTAGTTACGCCACGCGTTTTTACTTGCTAGGCATAAAAGTACCGTAAATAGCTTTACAGGTAAAGTTTGCAAATTTGGTAAAGTGGAACATTGATCTTGCGCAATAGATTTAAGTCAGATCACGTGTCAATACGCTCCTGCCTGTCTAACGTGGAGTTCATGTTTGGGTGACTGCTGGTAAATCGCCTATTAAATACCCAAGGGCTGTTAAAATTAATTCGTTTAAAAAAAAAGGTGTGGGCCGTAAATAAGTTATACATTTGATTTTTACTTCTGTCCAGAGAGGGTGTGCAGTAGGCCGAACTCCATCACGGAAAATCTGCGTTTATGCTATCATTAAAAAGTACGTAATCTGTTAACGCAATGCCTTTATTCCAAAATTTGTTTGTTACTTTACTAGTTTATTTAGTTTGCTTTAGGTATTAAGCATTTAGTCAATTTTCGTGCAGAAAAACCACGATTTAACGGGATGAACCTTTGACTTCTTTGAATGTATGAAGCCTAATTTAGTCGGAACTATAACTTGGCAGTTTCACGATTTCTGAAACTTTTTCTGCTAGAAATTGACTAAAAGCTTCATACATTCAAGGAAATAAGTGTTTCATTCCCTTAAATCGTGGCTTTGCCAGGTCTATTAATACGCTATTTACAATGCTTTTGCACTTTCATGGTGGCGTTCAAAAACCCATGATGAATTTCCCTGATATTTCCAGGTTTTCCAGAGCAATATTTACACTTTTCCCTGATTTTTTTTTTGTTGGTCGAAGGAAGGTGCAGTACACGACTACCAGTAAAACATTTTTTTTCCACATTTCACTCAAAAATCGACAATAACTATTGCATTGCTTTGCTAAATCAAAAATTGCACTGCCCTAATTGGTATTGGTAAAGAGCAGGAAAAGGCCATAATGTGAACAAAACTAAAAACTCACTTAACGTGTAACGTCCCACATTATTTAGGCCTAAAGAGTTATCGCTGTATCAGAAATGAAACAAAAAGGAAATGAAATTTTAACTGAAATAAAATGAAGTTTTAGAAGTAAAAAATTAAATCCGAATTACCTATTCTTTACAGGTAAAATATTTTCCGGACAATGTTCAAATTCCCTGATTTTCGGTAAATACTTTTCAAATTCCCTGATTTTTCCCTGAAGTTTCCAGACTTGATGAATT
The DNA here is from genome assembly GCA_023313725.1 of Lithobius niger. Classification (NCBI taxonomy): domain Eukaryota; kingdom Metazoa; phylum Arthropoda; class Chilopoda; order Lithobiomorpha; family Lithobiidae; genus Lithobius; species Lithobius niger. The sequence continues at coordinate 1,971 of JAHWFP010170073.1, forward strand.
CCCTGAATTTTCCCGGTTTTCCAGGTAGAACGCCACCCTGAAAGACTTTGTATAAAAATATTTGCACTCTCTTTATTCTTTATTCCTTAGTTCACCTAATAATAGTTTTGCTTCCCTTTTCTAATTAATGATAACGGTGTTCTATGTTCAAGGTGGCAAAGTTTCCTATGGATACGGGTTACAATCCTTTACTAAGCAAATTCAAGGGCTTGGTTCATCATCCTGAAGAATATAATTTGATTTATAACTTCAAAGCTCACGACTTCCCAGTCTGCGGGTAAAATAACTATAGTGCATGGATTTCGTGTTTTTTATGTCGGTATGTTTGACTAAATTGAAAGCAGACGAAATCTGACAACATCTAGCGCTATGTAGTACTATCTAGCTGTTGCTTGCACCAAGCGAAGGAATGCATAACGGCATTTCTTTTAACGAAACAAACAAGCCACGACATCTTTAATTAGTGAGTGAAAATTTGGTTCGTGTTCGTGCACCTAGGAACAAGCTACAAAGGTTAATAATATCACTGCCGCTAGATGGCTCCATGGTATTTTCGTTCGCATTTCAATCGGTGATAGTAAAACTTTAAGACTTTGGTTAAATATCGCCTCTTAATCACGGGCTTGTCAAAGTCTCGCTACCTTGGTTTCTAATGGCACTAAGGGCCTCTGCACATTGGGCCACCGTGGTGGAGCCACCAATCGACTTTAGCGGCACCTTGGACTAACTACTCTTTCTTTAAGATGGACAATTTACGTACGGCTGCCTGTTATGCCGACCTTCTGCAGCTGCGATCGCAGCGCCAGTTGTAAATTCCGTAGGTAAGCTTGTCACGCGAGTGACGAGAGTTAAACGGGAAAACAAACGACAGGTTTCGCATTGTAACATGAGAATTTAAAACAAAGCTAGCAGTTTAAAAACGTGTACAGTAAAGCATATTATACATAGCATATTCCTTAAAATCATTCATCACGAAGTGTGACGTACTCAGGGAGTAGACGATTGAATCCAAGAATAATCTCAAACCCAATTTACTCCTTACTGCATAGCTAGGGGACTATGCACTGAGAACACATATAAGGCATAAAACACAAGTTTTGGAGCTTGGTCTTATCCTGAGCTGAGTCCAGGGAGACAACCTTTCGAGTTGTCTGCCCCACACCAAGTCGCTTCCCATGGTCCCTGCCCTCGTATTTATGCGTGGGCCAGAACAATAGAAGTCACCTGAGGCATTACGTTGCGTAACCGCTAACAGGTTGGAGCCGGCTCTAACTGGTTTGGACAATAGAGTAGCCTCGTTCCCGGCTGTTGGCGTTCGGCCAAGTTCCGGTGTAGACGGAAGTTGACAGGACGCCAAGCAGCTTATGTAACTGCAAGGTGCACCATGTGCGTTCACACAAGGTGCAGCCTGCTATTCGTAAATAGCGTGTTACATCTCCCCCACCCTAAGTTTTTGCTTGGGGGAAGGTAGACCTACCTTATGTATTACTCAGTACCCTCTAAGCCTGCAATAAAGTTTATAAAGTTAGTTCAATGTACATTTATTTAAAACAAACAAACACACTTTACAAAAAGTCCCAAAAATTTAGCCCCTCATGGTCCAATTTAGCCATGTCTAAGTTCAGCTATTCTAAGCTAAACAAAATTTTAAAATCACAACATGTTTCAAATCCTCCTGGGAACTACGCCCAGTCTCAATAAGCTAAGTTCACACTTCCAACAAGCTTGTAAACAACCCAAACTTAACAAGCAACAATAACAACCGCCGCACCAAACATAACAATGACCTTCGTAACCAAACGCCGTAACAACAGTCCTTTGTCACCATACGCCGCACAAACTTAACACTGTCCTCCGTAACAATCATACCAAAGAAATTGGTCCCCATCCGGTTTCCAAACACACCCGAAGATTTCCTTCACCGTTCGCCACCTGGTGACGCCTTCCAGCTAGTTGAGACGCTTCGCAGAGGATGTCTTTAATTAACCAGCCGGACGCTCTCCAACACACAGCTTCCCGATGAAAGTCCTTCCCCAGAGAGCTCTTTCACCATCCTGGATGACCTCTTTCCCACAATGTATTTACAATGTTGCTTTGCAACGGTACATGAATAAACGCACTTGTTTCACACATCTCCACAACGCCAATTCGACGGAAATTTTTGTCCGAGCGTTCCACTCCAGGGTTCCGCCTGGGAACGTGCTGGCACCTCCTGCCCATGCTTCCTAGGATGGTCAATCGTTGACCTCCATTTTCGGGCTGGATTTACGACGCACTCCCCTTTGTAGTCCACTCCACCGAAGAATACACTTCCACCTCACTCCAATACGAGCGTCTACAACTTCATCACTCACTCTGCTATGAGCGTCCCGACTCTGGGTTTCACGCAGGCCGCCAAATTGTGGCTGCCTTTCGGTGCACCCATCGTCCATGCCACTTCCGGCCATCACGTCATGGTCGGCATCGCAACATCTCCACAACACTTGCAGTCCATTCTGCATCCATCCACGAAGTACGCACACTTCCACCTTCGTCGACTTCCACACAGATACCCCATACATGCCTTCCGCTTTTTTGATGACGACTCCATGGTGGTCCCATCCATCGGTTGTGCCCTCTCGAGCGGACGAGCAAATGGGAGCCACCGTCAAATTCGTGCAAAGCACGTCCAGCAACCAGATAGTCAGTGAGAGAGAGAAAAAAAATTTGGCGCTCCCTCTACTGCCTTCTGTGGTGTACCGTTAAGGGTCTGTTTCACCCTCTTCTGCTCATCTGCTGGGAAAAGTAATGTTCCAATCTTCAGCAGAAATTCCGGAATTGTGGTCGTCCGGAGTGCCTCTGGTTTCAAGGGTGGTTGGTTGCCACACCACCTTCCCTATCACGCATCGAACACTCTACCCCAATCCGTTCATTTAACCTAATTCTCCAATCCATTTTCATAGATTGTGTCTTTAGACCGCAGCACTCACATGCTGGTGAAGTGCATCAGGCCAACGCCACTAGAGCGAGCCTACAACTTCAACCAAACACGCTACGTAGAGCTTGACCTCGCACTGCCATCCCGCATGCGGGTAGAGTTCTCCACTGAGGTTCTCCCACATTTAAAAAGAACTACCGTCGTAGCCTTCACGTCACCAAGTCTAGTGACCAGACGCCGAGAGTGTCGTACTCCCATATCGCTTCTTTTACGGAATAAACCATTCCGTCGGGATCGTGCTACACGCCTTACATGCCCTACCTCACACAGTAGTTGTCTAGCTGACCCTTTAATGCCAACTAACCTAAACAGTGTGTCCGCTACCGAGCTGAACAATCACTTGAAACTAAAATAATTCACGTCAGTTTCATGAAAATACCTTTCAGAACTGCCCCTTAAATTAGTTTCCGTCCGTGTGTTTCATAGCCCGTTTTGGATTGATTCCTTCCGGTCAACCAAAGCTCCGCAATGTACACACAGTGCTTCCCTGCATAGCTGATCTGCGGTTTTTGCCTAGATCGCTCTGCATAAAAGCCTTCAGTAATCACCCTATTTTCGGTTTCTCCTTGTTCCACAACAAAACAAAATAGGTTTGTTTCTGGATCGCCACCGCACATATTCCTGCGTGCATGATTTAAGAAATCTGCAGGCAGCGTATATGAGGAAGCGATCTTCGTTTGTACGATATAATTAAAAATGTGCTTTCTTTTTATATGCGACAAACGAGTCAAAACGCGGCAGCCTGTTCACGCTCTTATTCCAGGTTTTGTTACCTGAATAAGGTTGTGGACTGATGCCTCATTTTCGGTTGCCCAGTTACCGTCTTAAATTGTAAGCCTTTTCCTAGCTTCACAATTAATTTCGATCAACTGACAATGGCCCTGACAAGGTCCAATTTTGAAAAAATTCTGTTTCGACCGGAACTCCAGTCAATTCCTAATTTTCCATTTTCAAAACCCATTCTTTGGTCAGTTAAATCAGTGGTTAAGGCCGCATTGCGCATTTGAATCTTTGGATCCAAATCACAAACTTTCTCACCTATTAACCTTCCAAAGTTATGTCTGTAACAATTAGTTATCTACAGCCTACTGACAGCTACTAGATTAAACCAATTTTACAGCCCTCCATTCCCCGCCATCCATACGACAATGAACCGTATTTGTTCACGTCTCCAGGAACAGGGGGGGGGGGGGCCGACGTTTGACAAATATGCTTTCCTTTTTTTTTCTTCACAATTTGTCACCGTACATCCCGTCCGTATTCCAGGCAACCATTTCCGGTTCCAGAAACACATAGAATAAAAAAAAACCCACTTTTCCAGAACACACAAAAAAAAAATTGCGTCCAAGTCAAGTCGCCAATTTTTGCCGAAATTAGTTTATTCCTTTCGGACTATCTTCGCAAATCGTCAGCTTTTCGTTTACTCCAGGTTGTTGAATAGTAAACTATCCAACTATGGAAATAAGCGAAGTTTAGCTTCAACTGATCAATTTCCTGCTATTTTGACGTGCCAGTCTTAGTGGGGACAAGTTCGAATCTGAATAAATCCATTCCGAATTGAAACCTGTCTTCCGCCCAAGAAGTGTCAAAACCTTCCCCATTTTCATGAACTAAGGTAGTATTTCTACCATTCTCAGTCCTCGTCCTTTTTCGTGCATACCTAAGTCCAAGTTTTGCATTACTAATGGTCGTGAAATAGAAGGTACATTTTGCTGAATTACGAGCAGCGCAACCCGTAATTTTCGCTGGTGAGAAAAAATGTTAGCGTTCCCGCTTTTTTTCTCTGCGAAGTGCGTCTTCAGTCTGGACCCCTTCCAAGGTTTATATCCACACTTACTGCACTTCAACTTAAGTCTGTTTTGTATCACAAACCTAAGTTCTTAAGCAATAGCCAAAATGCTTTCAAGATGATGAGGACTCAGTTAGCTCACCACTGATCAATTTGACTTTCGCTCGTAGTTTCAAAAGTGCGTCCTTCACTTTTTCAACTCTTACAAATATCTGTGTAGCGATTTTGTTTCACTACTCAGTGTTTTGTGAACATTTGTATTTTCTTTTCAGAAAATTGGTGACTTTATTCGAGCCGTCCTTTACCATCGGGAAAGAATAAAGTGCGGTTCATTGTAAATCTCGAAGAGTCTACAAATTACCTCCCAGTTTAACGTTTATTACTTGCGTAAAAAACGGGGTTACCATTTTGTCATAAACCGGAAGATTTCAATGACAAAAAGAATGACCCAAAGTTGGTTTGTCGTATTCCGAAGCTTTCAACTCTCGAAATATAACTTCCCCAACAATTTTCGCTTGTTATTTTTTCTCCCGACTAGGTAGGAAAAAATTTGCAAAAATCATCCGCACACGAATTTTTATTTCATGCTTTTTCCATCCCGAAGGTTTGGAAACATGAACTTTCCTATCCCGAAGGTTTAGGATCAAATCACGGCAGGCCCCCAAAATATGTGACGTACTCGGGTAGTAGACGATTGAATCCAAGAATAATCTCAAACCCAATTTACTCCTTACTGCATAGCTAGGGGACTATGCACTGAGAACACATATTAGACATAAAACACAAGTTTAGGAGCTTGGTCTTATCCTGAGCTGAGTCCAGGGAGACAACCTTTCGAGTTGTCTGCCCCACACCAAGTGGCTTCCCATGGTCCCTGCCCTCGTATTTATGCGTGGGCCTGAACAATAGAAGTCGCCTGAGGCATTACGATGCGTAACCGCTAACAGGTTGGAGCCGGCTCTGACTGGTTTGAACAATAGTGTAGCCTCGTTCCCGGCTGTCGGAGTTCGGCCAAGTTCCGGTGTAGACGGAAGTTGACAGGACGCCAAGCAGCTTATGTAACTGCAAGGTGCACCATGTGCGTTCACACAAGGTGCACCCTGCTATTCGTAAATAGCGTGTGACAGAAGCTTGTCTTGCGTTGTTTCTTTGAGCAGATTTCCAACGTCTAGCTGGCAGACGATGCGTAGACCCTCAGCTAGCACGTGCGCCGTAGACCCTCGACAAATCTACAGCCACCATGGTGGTGCCAACAGGACCACCACGACAATCGTTCTGCAAGTTCACTACACATGGCAATACATTCTGTCCGTGCCACCGGAATACCCAATGTGTACCGTCAATAGCAAACAGTGGTATCACGTGGTGGCGCTGCCAGTTGGTGGCTCCCAAATTCGCATCCTCCAGTCTCCACGTTTCTGGTCGTGCGGCCAGTGACGCTGCCAAAGGCGAGTGTGCAGGACTCCGTAAGCGCAATTGTACCATGTGGTGGCGCGGCCGTGGTGGCCCAGTGTGCAGAGGCCCTGATTGCCGATAAAGTTGTATTCTACGGTGCAATCTCCTATAGCTAGAAGCTATAAACTAATCTAAAGTTTCAATATGGTGGTGGTTTAGGCTCAGCCGACTCCACCACGAAACAAGTCAGTAATGGACTTTAGAAGCGACCAGGGAAACTGTCAGTCCTTTATCTTATTGTCACGGATTGGCACAACCGCACGGATTTCACCAAACCAAGCCGTAGGTGGCTGGCTATTCAGTAAGCATTGTCACCGTGGCAGTAATACTTTTGCTATCTCACTGTTACTCGTAACTAGCTTCTCGCGGCGAGGTTGTTTAATAAATTTAGCCTTAGTGTAGTTTGTCCCGGAACATTCGCCAACTGAAATTATTTCCGTTAAGCTAATAAATAGTAAAGACATGAAACAATTTTTTTCCTGGGTTTGGATGATTACGGTAGGGTAACCACTTTAAACAGTGTTTGTAACTGGGATGGTGATCGCTAAAAAATATTAAAAAACACGCAAAAAGAGAGAAAACACACAGGGGTCATCATATGGTAAACCGAAACTTGTTTACCCGTATGTGGTAGACATAATAAGCCAGCCTGAATCTCATTAAACGATGCGGGACTGCATGGTGCCGTGACGTAATAAAGAGCCATAGACGACGAGAACCGCACCAGTTTGGCCGTTTGATTTTACTAGTCCAGTCACTTACTTGCTCGTACAACACAAGCCGTCCCGCGTCGTATAGACTATTAGCCATTTTATTTTGATTCGCCATAGTTCGTAACAAATTTAGGTATCCTCCCAATTCAGAACTGACCTCCGAACTTTTCATCATTTGCATTTGGCCCTCCCACACCCACTGACGCATTAAGTTGAGCAAACTGAATTAGTCTGGTAGCAGGCCCAAAAAGCTGGAAGTAAGGTTTGCTCAATGTTTTATGGTGTTTTGTGTTTCTTCAAGGCATACTTAATGAAATTCTGCAGGGTGCCACTTTGTCGCCCTTGAGCAAATTTAAATATTCAAGATGGCAGCCAAGATGGCTGAAAAATCAAATATCGGCCATCTCTTCGCTTATAGAACAGACAGGATAATCATTTTGGTGTCTAATACTATGTTCTCAGGGTCAGGGAATACCAATAACGGATTATCTTGTTGATGAAATATACGCCCTTTTTTTTAGGGGCTGGTATCACAGTCACCGTTAGATTTTTCGCTCATTTTCAACTTTCGACTGCTATTCTGCCGTTTCTAATTTAGGTGGAAGACCCCAATCAGATTCATTCGAAAGGTGGAAATATCTTCGTCGCATTAAGGGTAAATAAAAGGGATTATTGTTATTAGGGACTGAGCTACACCTTTTTTTTTTAGGGGCTGTTATCACAGTCACCATTCGATTTTTCGCTCATTTTCAACTTACAACTGCTATTCTGACGTTTCTAATGTAGGTGGATGACTCCAATTCGAATAATTCGAAAGAAGACATTCCTACCTTTCGAGTTAACCTAATTGGAGGAGTCATCCACCTAAATTACAAACATCAGATTAGCAGTTAAAAGTTGAAAAATTGAACGGTGACTGTGATACCAGCCCCTAAAAAAAAAGGGCGTAACTCAGTTCCTAACAATGATAAACCCATTTAGTTACCCTTGATGCAAAGAAGCCATTCCCACCTTTTGAACGAATCTAATTGAGGTCTTCCACCTAAATTAGAAACGGCAGACTTGCAGTTGAAAGTTGAAAACAGCGAAAACTCTGACACCAACCCCTAAAAAAAGGGCATACCTTGGTCCCTAACAAATATAAATCCATGTATTTACCCTTGATGCAAAGAAGACATTCCAACCTTTTGAACGAATCTAATTGGGGCCTTCTACCTAAATTAGAAACGGCACAATAGTAGTTGAAAGTTTAAAATGAGCGAAAAATCGAAGGGTGACTGTGACACCAGCCCAAAGAGCGTATATTTTATCAACAAGATAATCCGTTATTAGTACTCCCTGACCCTGAAAACATATTATTATATACCGCAATGCTTATCCTGTCTGTTCTATAAACGAAGATATGGCCAATATATGATTTTTAGCCATCGTGGCCGCCACCTTGAACATTTCAATTTGCTCAAGGGTGACAAAATGGCACCCTAAGGAATTTCATTAAGTATGCCTTGAAGAAACACAAAACGCAATAAAACATTCGGCGGGCCTTACTTCCAGGTTTAGGTTAAAAATGCCATTTGGCAACCAGACTAACAGCTTTCTTCCAGAAATCCACTTAAGTGTGAGAGGGCAAATGTGAGTGCAAACATCTAAGGTAAGGCTCAACAATTTTAGTGAGAGCCACAAAACCATATGTGAGGGTCCTAGCATCTGAGGGTGTTTCTGTAGATGTGTTTTGACCCTCATACTCACTGTTAGCCCCACTCACACTTAAGTGGATTTCTGGAATACGCCCGTGAATTAGCAATTTAAGTTTTACGGTTACAAATAAAAATAAAACTACACAGCTGCCTGAGTTCATTCACGACTGGATTCATTGCATTTTTTGGTGCTGTCCATCTACTGCATTAGTCGACTTTATTTAAATTGTCCTAACTAGTAGTTTCTGTCAATAGCATTGCCATTCACCCTGAAGAAAGCACCTTTGTGACAGTAAGTGACGATCACACTTGGAAATCGTGGGTGGTGCCGGTTGGCGAACACCCCTCGGCCGTCGGGATCGGACACACGGAATGGCTTACTGACTGTTGCTTACAGTCCGTGTAAGTATTATTTTCGATGTTGGTGCTGTCGTAATTAAAACGTTACTTGATTTTGATAAAATGTGACTTCATTTTGATAATTTCACAGCTCGTAAAAAAAAAGAAAATATGTAGTTTGGCAATTAAAAATAACCTGTTAAGCGAAGCAAACAGCCAGTATCGGGAACTCGGGTGGCTAATAATTTGCCGACCTCAATCCTTTTCACAGTGGTAACTGGATGGTCACAATAACACGAACACTGAGGGAATGATGCAACCCACTGCTTTCAACCCAGGTCTTCACATTAAAACAACAAATCCCAAAGGAAACGGTTAAACGAACGGTCCTGGTTAGTAAACTGTGGTACAATGGCTAGCAAACTGCAGGGACTGGGGTCGGTAATGTCGGGCGGAATTAGCTTATGAGATGGGTTGGGGTGAAGGATGGCTCAGTGATGGAACGAAATTACTATTGAAACAGGAGTTGCCGTTGATGTTAATTTAATGTTCAGTTTCTAAGATGTTTGGGCTCGCCTGCCATGACATTATCCCTGCCAATAATAATTCTAATGGGATGAGGGTGATTGTAGTGAAAGATTTGGGGCCATGAATAGTTAAATTTGGGCAGTTGGAGGACTAATGGTGGACAATTTCTAATATATTTTCGAAAGAGGACTTACTTGGTTACAGGAAAAGAACAGAATGAGGGTTGGGGATTCTACTATATTGTTACCCTAGCACTGAGCTATTTACATTGTTGGCTAGGCATTGCACCAATTTACAATCTTATATTATAGGGTACACAAGTTTTACATTATTATTAACAATTGTTCATGGCAATACAGTGTACAGAGAGTTGTTGGAGGAAAAAGGCAAACTGAGAAAGAGGTCTGCCAGGCAAGGTCGATTGAGTCAAAGTAGCTAAGACCACCGTGAGTGCAACATCCAGCAGGGCTGACGAGTGTCGGGTCACCATGGCAGATCAATCGCTACAGAATTGCGATACAGAATTGCGCTACAGATTGCAGAATTAAGGTTCTATGGGTTCAAGTCTTAGTCAGGAAGTTGACTCTTCCTTCTTAGATTACTATAATATTACATTCTTTCAAAGCCAGTCCTTTCTGAGAGGTGGCAAATCATTTACCTGAAAGACTTGGATCTGGTCGTGGGGCTGGAAAGGGGACACTGGCAAATTACCTGCTAGCCACCTTGGCGTGTGTGAGAGAGACCATCACCCTCCTTCAGTTAAATAAATACGGATGCAAACCTATTTACGTTGCCTTTTGGACTGAAGACCGAAGTCCTAACGCTAAGGCATACTGCCATGGCCGTGTCAGTATGGATTAGCGATGACTTCGACCTTTGGTTTCAAAGGTCATGGGTTCATTTCCCCTTCAGGTAGTCTAACATTTAAGTCCAAAAGGCAATGTAAATAGGTGTGCATCCGTATTTATTTAACACTTTTGGGGCCCATTTGGCAATCCTCCTTCGGTGGCTGTGGGTTCTATTCTAGCCTACTCTGGACTTTTTCTATCAGCACTGTGTTGTGACTGAAGGTTTCGGGTCGAATCCCCGGATTGGCTTCTTCCATACTAGACTTTTTTCCTCTTCTAGACGTCCAGTAAGGTTCAAATTCGGACCGATCCATCTGTCCGAGCATTAGTGTGCTTCATCTGACACACGGCACCAAGAAATGTGTCTCTACGAACCCCGATAGGCTCTTGTATGGCCGTTTGAAAACGTTCACATATCACATTACTATCTAATTAATGAGTCAATTTTGAACTCCTCACACCCGTTTTTACCAACATTGATATCTCTCTCTAATCTAGACATACGCTAGTGTGTCATGCCAAGTTAGGCAACAAACATCATATCAATTCAATTGTCGAGGTTGTAAACGATTGTAGCGCGACGCCATAACGTCAGTGTCTAATACACTGAAGCCTATTTGGGCACATTTCAGATACTTGAGGTAAAATAATAATGCGGTACAAAAGCTTAAATTGTGTTGAAATCAAGAGCAATGACCCACCTGACAAAAATTAACTCGTGTAGGAATGCTAGCTAAGCTGCTTTCAATGCAAAATCTGACCTTCAATAACGTTGCAAATTTGTTACTAGCTAGTTGCTAGCTACTTCTAGTCCGCTCATCCCCATGTTAATTTCCATTCATCGATACTGAGATAACGGGAAGGCTTCCAGCTACGAAATTGGACGAATGGCTGCAGTACGATACGAACTGCATACCTTTTCTGGTTTATAGCCTAGGGGTACTTAATGTTAGAAAAGTATATTTTCGGCGTCAACTCGAAACATTAAAATGTCGGGTATGGCTGGCTGATTGTGGTTTCTATTGCCTAACCAAAAATATACATAACCTATACCCACCTTGCCTCCCCTCTTGAGTCACCACCTGACATATTGAGAGGAATGAAAGATGAAATAAATGGGCGCCTCGGCACTTTTATAGGAGGGGGTGCGTCACGCATTCACACTATGGGTTGCAGAGCTGGCAACTATAACTTTTGTTCTCGAGGGAAAAAGCATTCGAGGACAAAAATGCTAGAAAAAAGGTAATGCGTATTATCGGTTAGGCAATACAAACAAAAATCAGCCCGGCATTTTATGTTTTTTTTTTTTTTTGCCGATTTTATGCCATAAATTAAAACGATGTTTAGGGACAAAATATTTAAAAAAAAATTTAATTCCGGTTTCTTATAGTGGTCTCTGAGAGTACCAAATGATATAAATGAGATAAAAGCGTGCGCCAAATGAGATTAAAACCTGTATTTTAACCTAGTCAAACATTTTTTTTCAGAATTAGCCATTTTTTTTTTCTATTTCGGATAGTGATTAGAAGGTCGAAGACCAACTTTTTCACCCCACTATTACATTTTGAAATTAAAAAAAAAACACCTTTTTTTCATCCACCCTATTAAACACTAGTCCTGTGAAAATGCAATATGCACTAATTTGAGAAAGAAAAGAAGAACTACTGCTCCAACGGAAATAACCACCTTACTGCCCACAGACTGGCTTGTGGGAAAACAATACATTGTAATGTGAGAATAAAAGGAATGGCAACTGTCCCGACTGAGACTTGCACCCGGGATGTCCCTTTATTTCTGACAAAGCACATCATTAATAATGACGGACTGTTTTGTTAGCCCTTTACCACGTGTGATTTATTGTTTATTTTAATTAAATAATTATTTAAATAATTATTAATTAATTATTGTTGTATGGTTAATTACGTTAATCTCTTAATAAGGTCATTGTAGTGGGTTAAATGCCTAGTATTGAGGTTGAGGATGTTTGACATTGCATGCTTTTGTTATGCATGGTAGTGTATTGTTGATGGGGTTTTGCCTTCTTCTTAAAAATGTTATGGCGTAACGGGGAAGAAGCAGTTAATCACAAAACTGTAGATTCCTCCAAGGAATATTTCATGGCATTGCTGCATTAAAGCTGAGTGACGTTTGCAGTACATCATCCTCTGCCTTCAATCATTCCTCTCAACACAGCAATTATTAATTAATGAAATAATTAATTAATTAAATAATCGATTGTCGCAAGGTTTTTTTTTGATGGAGAAAGGCGGAGGAAGTCGGTCGGGAATAGCGTGATTTCGTTCTTAATCCTTACTATTTTCTTTTCTTATTTTCGTAGTGGTGGAAAATTAGCAACCTCCAGTGGCGACCACACCGTTAAAGTGTGGGACATGGTTACGGGCAAACTTCACTTGACGTTTGCGGAACATTCTCAACCAGGTAACAATAACAGATAGCGTGCAAGAGTATATCATCGTATCGATACACTTTCTGAAATGTGAGGCTAACCAAAATTAATAACTGATTTTTACCCATCGATACAATAAAGGATCCTGGACTGAAACTGGAGCTGGAATACTTTATTTTCTAAGCAGTGCGGTCTGCATCGAGCAATGTATGGACCCCTACCATTACGTAATCTCACTTGCGGATAAGTTTCAAAAACCCATTCCAGAACACGAACTGCCTATACCACACGCCAAGGCTGTTTACCGTGACGCACGCATCACGTGACTCGGCTAGACCACTCAGACGGTCAAAGAGCCGCTATTCTAGCTTGTCAGTGGCTGACTCACGATGACATCACGGCAAACAGCCTTGGATCGTGGTATAATTTGCTGAAGAGAGGTCATAAATGAGTAGCAACCACAGGGGCTCATCGTCGCTCGCGCATCGCATGGAATCAGACTATATTATTATGTAATGAAAGGGTTGAAACCAAACCGAAGTTACATCGTAGAACATCCGTACCTGTATTGAGCGATATTTAATTTTACGCTTAATGCGCTATAACAATCACTGGAACTCGACCGTCTTTATTGATAACTTGGCTCACGTTAGAAGTCAATATTTGTACCACTACGTTGTCCCAGAGCAATCTGAGAAGCATTTTAGCATCGAGGTAAACGCCCCGGCCATTGTAATGTTTGGCCGTATCGTTCCATCCGAACACTAATGACAGTTATTAAATAATTATCAGTTATTATGGGTCATTACCCCGTTAGACAAGCAGGAACTTTTGGAAACATTTGCCAGCCTTAGAACACCGTAAGAAGCAACAACTTTTCCACGTGGACTGACGTTCCATTCTTTGCAACTTGTAACTTGGCTTGTGGCGGGAAGCTTGCTATATATGGAAAGAACGTTTTACCACCAGAGACACTCGCAAAAGGTAGCTACAAGCGGCAGAGATGCTCTTTGTCGTTTTGCAGTACAAATTCAAGTTAATCGATGTCACGTTGTAAATAATTCTTGTTGTATATTTTGCTGAAGGTGACGAAGTAAATTGGATCATTTTGTTTGCAAGCGTGAGTCGACCCATTGAATTTATACCATTGTAACACGCTATAATGTATAGCGAGGCGCCAATACGGGGTGCGCCTTGCAGTTACATGCGCTGCTTGTGCACTCTCTCAATATCTGCCTAAACGCAGCTATTGGCAGAGCGCCAACAGCCGGGAACGAGGTTGCTCCTCTATTCAACTAGTCGGAACCGGTTCGTGCCAGCTAGCCTGTCACGTGACGTAAAACTTGAAGGGGATTTCCCCCCCTCCTGGCCAGTATATAAACTGGCCGGCTGGGCCAGAATCGGGACTTGGTGTAGGAGAGACGGTGCGCCCACAGTCTCTCTGCTCTGAACAGGGTCGGTTCAAGAGGAAAACTTGAAGCCGATGCCTAATATGTGACGCTATTGTGTATAGTCCCCTAGCTATACAGTAAGGAGTGAATTAACACTGGCGATAGCCAGTGTTAGTAAGGGTCGACCTAGGACCTCTGTGTTAAACTCTCAACTTTGAGAGCTTATAACTCCGTCAAAAGTAAACATAGTTAAACCAAATTTGGAATCTAGCCTTGACTAGTAAAGGCCTAGCTACAGTCCAAAAATTGTGAAATTCGGTCCAGCCAAACCCGAGATGCAGACAGGGGCCAAATAGACAACTTCTTGTTCTGCTTGTTGTTGTTGTTGTTCTGGGGATACTTTCGTCTGTCCTCTCTACAGGTCAAACCATTTGTCCTATAAAGCTGGTTCTTAGCTCATTTTACAGGTATTGCTCTGTAGATGTGCCCTTTTTATAAGACCTTTTCTAATTGGTCAAGTGGTTCAGGGGTTACGGAGCTCTAAACCACCAGATTGATTGTTTTACATTGTTTTAAACATTGTTATTATTCAACAATACCAATTAGCAAACGCCAGCTGCAAGACATAGACTGAAGATTAAAGGATTTGTTTCTATTGTTACCATTGGCGATAGCCAGATTAGTAAGAGTTAGCCTAGGGTCTCTTGTGTTAAACTATCAGCTTTGACCGTCAACTGCACTGTTTTACAGTTTAGCTGCAATTCTAAAAGTAACACGAATTAATAAACAAAAACGGAACGTTAAATGTTTAGAGTAAGGATCTAAAAGTCAAAACCTAGAAGGAACACGGACAAGCTTTGACAGT
>JAHWFP010170073.1:17612-28350 GCA_023313725.1 Lithobius niger
CACCTAGACCCTGACTGTCAAAGCTTGTCCGTGTTCCTTCTAGGTTATGACTTTTAGATCCTTACTCTAAACATTTAACGTTCCGTTTTTGTTTATTATAGGAATTAAGCTTGACTCGAAACTTATCGTCCACTCCCTTAGCACCTCACATATTTTGGGGGCCTTGTCCTCAGGATTTGAACCCGACATTTTAATGTATGGTTTTGAAAAATTCTGAATACGAGCGAACCAACTTTTGGGAGGTAGTTTGTGAACCTGTCCAGTGGCCGCGTGTCAGGAAAACCACAGTCAACCACACGATTTATTTCGGAAGAGCTGCCTGAATATATCGAACCCACTTTCTTTTTCATTTATGAAAAATAAAGTAAAACAGTTGTAATGAAACTTACAGACTTACAGTGGGGAGCACTACCCGTTGTTAAGTAATTTACAGCCTTCTTTGGGAGCTTACTAGGCCCTAGACAGTGTACGCGTGCTAGGTAACCTCTTGTAAGCTGGTTTTCTTTCGGTTATCAGATCCCCCTTAGCCGAATAAAAACACCCCGTTCTTTTCTTAGGAAAATAACGTTAAAAACATGGGAGACAGTTTTTAGACTACGCATATCTGAAAAATGTCGTATTTTTTTTCCACCGAACTACAAAGTAAGGTTGAAATAAAAATCCCCGGTTTCGAGTAAGAAACGAAGAACGCAGTTATTTTTTGGTGAAGGGAATAAAACCAACACTAATAAATAAATGTAGGAGTTGATGTTGTGAAGGAGCACATGTTAGCTGCGAGTGAAAGTTTAGGAGCCCTTAGTGAGCTAACTAAGTCCTCATTAATTAAAGCTTCAGGAAACTAGTAAACTTGAGAATTCTGAATAATTGTAGCCGTAAACATTGTTTAGGATTGAAGTAAAGTAGAACTGAGTAGTCTATTAGACGCTCAGATCGAAAAATACTTCGACATGAGAAAAAGAAAGAGAGGTGAAATTTTTTTTTCTCTGGTAAAGCGAAATTGTGAGTCAACCGTAGGCTAACGATTACGCTAGGTTACCTCCTATTTTACGACCTTTAGTAAGGCTTACTTGGACTGGAGTAACGCACGAAAGAGGGCGAGAACCTCGGAAGGTAGGAATGCCGCCGTGGTTAATGAAAATGGGGAAGATTTTGAGGCATCTTATGTGGAAGACAGGTTCCAATTCGGGAAGGATTTATCCAACTTCGAACTTGTCCCTAACGCAGATAGTCATGTCGAAATATTAGGAAATTAAGCAAAGTTGGAGCTATACATTGCTTATTTCTAAAGGTGATTTCGGTGTGTTTCTGGAACCGGAACTGGTTGCTTGGAATACGGATGGGACGTGCGGTGACAAATTATGGGACAGAAAACCAGATTCGTCATACGTACCCCCCCCCCTCCTTCCGATCCTGGAAACATGAACACGTAAGCATGTTCAGCGTCATAGGAGTGCAGGAAATGGTGGCTGTAAAGTTTGTAAATCGGGTGGTGGAGATGGACTGGAGATGGACTGTGCTTGGATTACAAATATTTGCAGACGTAACTTTGGATGGAATGGTGATGAAGGGTTGTAATTTGGATCCGAAAATTCAAACAAAAGACCTTCACCACGGAATTTACCTGGCCAAAGAATGGATTTTGAAAATAGAAAATTAGGAAGAGACCGTGACTACGGTTGAAACCGATTTTTTTTTCCAAATTGGGCATTGTCACGCCCATTGTCAGTTGACTGAAATAGAGTGTACAGCATGTAAAAAGGCTTACAATCTAGGATGGAAACTGGACAACCGAAAATGAGGCATCAATTCACAACCTGGTTCAGGTCAACGAAAACCTAGAACAAAAACGTGAAAAGGCTGCCGCATTTTGACACCGTTTGTAGCATATAAAAGTTGGACAGAACAATTTTATTATGGCGTACAAACGATGATCGCATCCTCATATACGCTGAGTGCAGATTCCCCAAATCGTGCACACAGGAATATGTGCGGTGGCGATCCAGAGTGAAACCTATTTTTTGGACAAGGAAAATCCAAAATAGGGTGATTACTGAAGGCTTTTATGCAGAGCAAAATCAGGTGAAAACCAGGGATTGGCTTTGCAGGGAAACGCCTGTGTGGCTCACAACGGAGTTCTTACGAATAACGATGGGGCACACAGAGGGAGACTAATTTAAAAGGCAGTTCGAAAATGCAATTTTTGAGAGACTGATGAGAATTATTTTAGTTTCATGTAGTGATTCAGGTCGGTAGCGGACACACTGGAGTTGTTTGGTCTTTTCGAAGCCAGTAAGACAACTACAGTGTGAGGTAGGGCATGTTAGGCGTTTAGCACGATCCCAAACGGAATGGTTAATTCCGTGGACGCAGTTGGGAGTGCTATACTCTCAGCGTCCGGTCGCTAGGTTAGTGACATGTAGACTACGACGGTAGTTCTTTTAAATGTGGGAGAACCTCCTGTGAGGACCTCTGCTCGCATGTGGGATGGCAGTGCGAGGTCAAGCTCTACGTAGCATGTTTGGTTAAAGCTGCGAACTCGCTCTAGTGGCGTATGTCCAGATGCACTTTACCAGCATGTGAGTGCTGCGGAGTAAGGACGCAATCTACGAAAGTGGATTGAAGAATTAGATTGAATGAACGGATTGAGGTAGAGTGTTCGATGCGTGCGAGGGTAGGAGGTGTGGTAACCAAACCCCCCTCAAAACCAGAGGCACTCCTGATCACCGCAATTCCGGAATTTCTACTGAATGTTAGAACATACTTTTCCATCCAGGTGAATAGGTAAAGGGTGAAGATACTCTTTTTTGTAAACTACAGAAGGTAGTGAAGGGAGCGCCAATTTTTCTCTCCTTCACTAACCGACTGGTTGCTGGACGTGCATTGCACAAACTTGACGGTGGCTACCATTCGCTCGTCTGCTCGAGAGGGCATAACCCATAGATGGGACCACCAGGAAGTCATCAGAGGAACGTGTAGGGCACGTGTGGTTGTTCTTTTGAACGAAGACAGGAAGGAGTTTCGGCAAGCCGTGCGTGGTTTGGGGAACTTTGGCAAAGGTGTACACCGGGCGTGGTGTGAACTTTGTTGTGGTGGATGCAGAAGGACTTGTGTCGTGAGAAGATAGGATCACAGATAGGACTGTGTTGGTAAGGAGCTGCGATGCCGTTCATAACGTCTTGGACGGAAGTAGCTGGGTGTGGACACTCATGTTGGAGTGTAATGTTGGGTGAATATTGGTCTTCGGTGGAGTGAACTGCAGCAGGGAGTGCTTTATATGCTTGTCCGACAATGGAAATCAGTCCTAGGAGGCATGAGCATGAGGCCAGCACGTACCCAGGAGGGACCCTATGTGGCAAACTTGGACAAATCCGTCGAGAATGTGTCATGAAAGTGTGTGAAAATTTTGCTATGTACTGTTGCCAAGCAACGTGTAAATAACGGTGTGTTGTGGAAGAAGAAAAAACGTTTGTTCAGGAGGTGTAAGGGCTTTCCTGGGAGGACCTTAGTTCGGGAGCTGCAGGAAGAAGAAGTGCTTACCTTGTCCACTAATGACATCCATCGAAAAACGTCGTGGCGGGTAAGAGGCTCTACAACTGGTAGCGGACGGCGGAGGGAATCCTTGGAGCTGCATTGGACACCAAGTGAATGTGGTATTTCTTCAGCATGGTTACGAAAGACAATGTTATGTTTGTGTTACGAAGGACTATTGTTAAGTTTCTACGGTTGGACACTGTTGGGTTGTTACGTGTTATTGGTTTATTGTTAAGTTTTGGAATTGGAGTCTCTGTAGACGAGAGACTACGTTTGTTATGGTTTTTTTAAGACTGGATGGTGCGTCGGAAGTAAGTTGTAATGAAACTTGTATTGAAGTGTTTATTTGTTTGTGAAAATAAATGCTTGATCTTGTAACTAACAAACCTTATTGTAGGTTGGGGGATAATGGCGTTACAAACAGGTGGTCTTTCTTTGCCTAAGCAAACACTTAGGGGAGGGGATGATGTAACACGCTATAATGTATAGCGAGGCGCCAATACGGGGTGCGCCTTGCAGTTACATGCGCTGCTGTCACGTGACGTAAAACCTGAAGGGGATTTCCCCCCCTCCTGGCCAGTATATAAACTGGCCGGCTGGGCCAGAATCGGGACTTGGTGTAGGAGAGACGGTGCGCCCACAGTCTCTCTGCTCTGAACAGGGTCGGTTCAAGAGGAAAACTTGAAGCCGATGCCTAATATGTGACGCTATTGTGTATAGTCCCCTAGCTATACAGTAAGGAGTGAATAGGAATTGAGCTTGACTCGAAACTTATCGTCCACTCCCTTAGCACCTCACACCATTACCGGAACTTCACTGGGATAGCAACGGCTCAGCTTCTCAGATCGCTCTGGGCAACGCAGTGTATACAAATAATGACTTCAAACGTGAGACAAGTTACCAATAAAGACGTTCAGCGCGAGTTCCATTGATGATAGTAGTGATTATAAAAAAAAAAAACCCTGATTGTTCTAGGAAATGCCTTCTGGCTGGTTTCGCCCCCTTTCATTGTACAGTATTATATAGTCTGTATCCATGTGGCATGCGAGCGATGACGATCCCCTGTGGTAGCAACCACGAACTGCAACAAATGCGCAAAAAATTCCTTACCAACTAACGACTTTGTTGTTTACTACGCTAATTACCAGCTGAATGTATTTACAAATAACCAAATGTATCGAAAACGAATTACCTGAGTCAACTAAAAATAAAAATTCTAAAAGACTCGTGAAACAGAAAATACGGTAGTTTCGGAGGCTATGTTCGTGGTGATGACAATCACGGACGTAAAACTGAAGATGCAATTGCTCACACTTATCGAAATAAAATGGCGGTATATTGTTGTTTCTTAGTGACTGACTTCCCAACAAGTTCATGCTATAGTGTCCGCGGCCTCTCTTGAGTTCTCCGCAGAACGAACACAAATAATCGATTGTACGTTTTCAGTAGCAGAGTGCCTTGCTGATATCCAAGATGGTTACAAAAACAATGGCGACCATCGATTAAAGCCACCTCCTCCAGGAAGACGTAGCCGCTCACAAAATACTGACAGGACTCAAGATATGCCGCGCACACAATAATAAACTTTCCAAATTGTGCGTTGACCTCATTATTCTTAAAACGTACTAACGTTAAAAGCGCTTGCACTGAAAAAAAAAAACGGTGGCCATCAATTGGATTAGAAAAAAACTGAAATGCCATTTGAAAAGGAAATGCTTTTTTTACGTGATGCTAAAATTATTACAAAAATAAAGGAAGTTAATAGGGATTTTATTAATTAATACCACAGTGATCCTCAACTAACGTGCATGTAAATACAAAATATAATTATGGCAATAAACGACAAGAATAAAGCTGATAACTGTTTTACCTGAAGCAAAAAAAATCCGCGGATTGTGGTACCGTTATTGCAATTTATAAGTAAATAAAATTGTGTGCGTAATACATTTCGTTTAAGAGGAAATATATTGAAAGATAAAAATGTAAAAGAGGAAAATATCAACGGTATTAACCAAACTATCGTGATACAACCTAGTTATCCGGATGATATTGTAAAAAAGTATTAAAGAAGTGAAAAACAAGTCGCGCACTGGAATGGACGGAGTATCTACAAAATTTATCAAAGGTGTGTCGAAAATTTCTCAGATCTTTATTTTAAAATTATTAAATGTAATCATTGACAAGGAAATTTTTTTTGAATAACTGAAAGTACAAGTACTAAACATAATAAATACGGATGCAAACCTATTTACGTTGCCTTTTGGACTTAAATGTCAGACTGCCTGAACGGGGAATCGAACCCACGACCTTTGAAATCAAAGGCCGGAGTCCTAACTGCTCAGCCATACTGACATGGCCATGTCAGTATGGCTCAGCGGTAGGACCTCGGCCTTTGATTTCAAAGGTTGTGGGTTCGAATTCCCGCTCAGGCAGTCTGACATGTAAGTCCAAAAGGCAACGTAAGTAGGTTTGCATCCGTATTTATTTTGACAGACATGTCTCGCATCTGTGTTGTGGGTTTTATTACGGAGTGCATACTGACTGGAGAAGCTTAATGCTTCCCTTGCGCTGCGTTGTACTGCTAAGAAGGCGTCACTGTGGCTCGGCTTAGTAGTAACAAAATAGTCAACAATGAGAGTTCTGGAGCCATCAGAAAAATTCTTTCTTCTGTAAGAATTCTTTTTCACTGTCATTGATTGATCAGACTACACACATTTCACCAAACAATAACGTAAATAGCTATTCACGTAGCTTGGCCGGTGGTCATTCCCATAGCAACGACCAGGCTATGTTATTATCAAACTGGTCCTTGTGGTGCGGGGAACCTTTTTCGCATCATCAGACTTTTTACTATCATTATTTTTTTAAGCCGTGTTAGTTGGCCGTGGGTGTTCTCTTGTACCTGGCCTCCGACCACTGTACTCTAATTTGGGAACCTGATGACGAAAAAAGAAATTTTTCGAAACGTCGTGTTGTAATTGTAATGTAGCAATTTTGGCTTTTTATTTAATAATCCGTGACGTGTGCTTTCTGGATTTTATTTATAATAACCACTGTACTGTGTTCGCTCATTTTGTTTAGGCTCACAACATTCGTGGCGCGCTGAGACCAAGGTATTTTTCCTTCTGTGTGGCACATGGCAACCCGGTCCACTACACTCTGACTGAGGTTGGCACTAATGACCTGGTTGTCGAGGCGCCATTAAAGCCTCACCCCCCCCCCCCCCTTCTACGTGGTAGCATGCCCTAAAAGTCATTTAGAGAATTTCGCTGTAGGCGCACCATGGCAACCAATAGCATACTATTGGAAGTTGAGGGATAATTTTATCACATTTGCAATAAATTACAGCAACCAACAATAAATAACTAATACTTAACGTCAATTGGCTGTATGCAGTCTTCTAAGTTTTTGTTTGAATGAGTTTGACGGTAGGTGGCAAGACATGCGCAGCTTTTTTTTTTTCGTGCAAAAATGGAAAATACTTTCAACATCATAAACCTTTGCATAAAGAACTTACAGGCGTACCAGCACCATGTTTTGTGTTGGTGGTGGTGTTGGTTTGGTTTGTAGATCCATCATTAAAAATGCGTGGCATTTAATAAATTTTATTGATTTTTGCTTATTTTTGTAGTATGGTCTTGCGACTGGCATTCATCTGGTGACTTTCTGGCGTCAGGGTCTATGGATTTCACTACCAGAATTTGGGATGTAAAAACGTGAGTACAAAAAAAACATCAGTCCGTTTCAACTCGTTGCTTTTAGAATCATTTATCCATGATTAAGGGAATCATTCTTAAAAATGGACAAGCCATCATCTTTTTATGCCAAACTAACCGTTATGTTTCGTTCAGTTCTGTGGTGTAAGTTGCTACAGTGCCCTACGTCACATACCAATGCTCTGTATGACGCCATCTGTGGGTAGTCGCAGATGCGTCCACCCTTGAGAAGATTATAGACTAACTAGTCGTAATATGACTAGTTAATCACATGATGTAAACTGCATTATATAAGCGGTTGTTGTCGTATAATAAATGTCTCTTCCCCTAGGCAGTCATGCTTACTTGGCATTCAGATTGGAGTATGTATACACTCGGCCAATTGGCCTATTCTTTACAAGTTCGCTCACTTGTTTTTGTTTCGCTCAGTTCATTCTCCATTGCTGCCTAAATTTGTTTTATCAAGATACTGCTTGATTTTCTTGCCCAGTACTCGTTAGTAATGAGCGATTCACTGTAATCCGTGCGTTTCTTTTCCTCACAGTGCTAAAGCAATGTACCGAATCGCTGTTGTCCCCCCCCCCCCCCGCCCCGCTAAAATAAAGCTGCAACTTGCAGTGTTGCATGCGTCTTTTCCTTGTTTTGTGCAGTGCTAGATGCAAACTGCAGCAACAGATAGGTGGTCACTTGTCCGAGCATAAACAAGATGCACCGCTTCCCATTTATAAAAAGTTTAATCACCTACTGCAAATACGGTCGTGATGGTGGCTTTTACAGTTAGTTATTAATTATGGTGTGCCACAGGATCCGGTTTTGGGCCCTCTTCTTTTCTCAGTATACATAAACGATATTGTAAATTACGTAAAAAAAACTGTATAATTACTCTATTTGCTGGTGATATACTGCTAGTTCTAGCCTAGCAAACTGCTAATTTCTATTGCCAGCTAACTTTGATTGTAACGGTTTTTGCCCAGCGATTCGAACGATTGCGGCAATTACCTGGAGTTGGCAGACGCCATTTTTCTTTGCAGCTCGCTAGCTCTTTGTGTATCAGTTCGTTAGTGTGCTGATTCCTTTGGCCGTCCAGCGTTAGCGACTTAAGCACAGGGTGGCGTTCTACCTGGAAAACTGGGAAAATTCAGGGAATTTATGAAGTCTGGAAAATTCAGGAAAAAATCATGGAATTTGTATATTTTCCGAAAAATCTAACACCAGTAAAGAATGGGTAATACGGATTTAATTTTTTACTTCTGAAACCTTCACTTTATTTCAGTTAAAACTTCATTTCCTTTTTGTTTCATTTTTAATAAAGCAAAATCTCCTTAGGCTTAAGTAATGTGGGATGTTACGTGTTAAGTGAGTTTTTAGTTTTGATCAGATTGGGCCTTTTCCTACTCTTTACCAATACCAGTAAGGGCAGTGCAATTTTTGATTTTGCAAAGCAATGTTATATAGTTATTGTGATTTGAGTGAAATGTGAAAAAAAAAAATTAAGTGCTGTATTGCACTTCCTTCGATCAAAAAAAAAATCAGGGAAAAGTGTCTTGGATTGATCTTGATAACTGGAAAAATCAGGGAATTTCATCATTAACTTTTAAACGCCACCCTGAAGCATGACATAGGTATTACCGCTTGTATTCCAAAAAGTTACAGTTCATCGTAATCCAGGTGGTTTATATACGCATCGTCATGGTTTTGTGCCGTTGACCAATCGACGAGGTTGCCATCCATCCATCGCCTGAATTTGTCCCTTCCGCCCACAACACGAGTTGAAAAACTGG
This sequence comes from Lithobius niger, assembly GCA_023313725.1. Classification (NCBI taxonomy): domain Eukaryota; kingdom Metazoa; phylum Arthropoda; class Chilopoda; order Lithobiomorpha; family Lithobiidae; genus Lithobius; species Lithobius niger. Next base: position 26,641 of record JAHWFP010170073.1, read on the forward strand.
TGTAAGAGCTGTAACGGCTGTTACGTGAAGATTGAAGGTAAAATACATCTTGATTGGAAGATCAGATCATTCATAATTGTTGGTGGAGCAAGCGCGCAAAGCATAGCCTATATGGACAACAAATTGCAAAATGTTGGTTTGGTTGATTGGTTGCAGTTGTGTAGGCTTGGTGGAACCCAAACGAACGGTAGGACTTCAATATAAAATTTGCCACGTAGCTTGAAAGCCCCAAAATTCATCGATCAGTTATTACAGAAAGCATTACAATTTTTTTTTGTATTTGTTGATCTAACTCTCACCATCATAAATGTGAGCATACACCGTGCTGCTAGTAATCAAGAGAACTTAAAAAAAATGGCAAATTAAAACGTCCTTGTGTCCTTGACAATCTTTCTCAATGCAACTCAATGAAATAATATTTGATTTTCGCATTTAGCCACTACAGGGAGACGGGCAATCGTAAAAAAAAAAAAAAGGATTCTGCTAACAACCACACATTCGCTTTATTTGAAAAAAGAAGGCTTGGAAGAATTCATTTCAACATGGCGACTAAAGTGGTGTGTACACTAGCGAGGGGAATCCCGAATATAAAACCGTAAATTGCCGTAGAATGACCAAGCTGTTTATGTAAAACGAAAGTTGACCGCAGACGACGTGTTTATACCACAACACGAAAACAATAACATGGCTACGTCTAATAGTTTTAATATTCCTCGTTGCCATGGTAACTTGCACTCTCGACACTGTTTCATGAATGAATAGGCCTACTCTCTAACGAAATTTCGTGCTGTACGAAATTAAAACTGCAGCTAAATATTAGGCCTGAAAGTTTTGAGAGTATTTGGATTATTTCAACCTTATCATCACACAAACTAATACGTTTTGGCCTTCAGTTGTGATGATTCGCTGTTCCTCAAAATTGTTGTAGGCGACGGCGTATGTCGTTTATCAGCAGTGGCATTGTAAACCTTTTGAATCTTTGAATTATTGTCAGAATTATCGTTACTGATTATTGTTTTACTTTCAGTTAATCAATTGTGTTACTATTTTTTTTTTATCTAGGAAAGATACTTAAACGATGTAAGATTTATTAATGGCAGCACGCTGTCTACCAACCCTAGCGCCGGCTATGTGTTGTATTTTTTGCCGGTGGTTATGGCGCATATGTTTAGTATTGGTTATTGGCTGCGGAAAGAGGCTGTAAACAACGAAACAGAAACTAAACGGTGGAACAAGCGGAAGTCCTTGAAATTAGGGATACGCCGTATAGCCTTGCTTAGAAAAAAAAGCTAAAATGTGAAAAAGGCTTGCGAAGAAAGCAGTACTTGACACCAAAACTGAAACAAACCCAAAAGTTAGCCGAATGATTAAAGGGCAATTACATCCATTTTGACATGCATGTTTGACTTTTGGATCACTTACACAATAACTAAACACAAGAATTGCGGTAAGCATACGTTACTTACGTCCGATATAACAATTTAATTACTGCATCACCAAAATACGACACGGAGATCGCCATTGTTTTGCTGGAACGCTCAGAAATTAATACCGACAGATGTCACTTTTCGATTTCGACTCGCAGTCGATTGAGATAGCTGTATTGACTGTGAAGAGCTCAAGCGTCTGACGGCCTTAGCTGGCCACTACACTGCCGGCCAGCTAAGGCCGTCAGACGCTTGAGCTCCTCACAGTCAATACAGCTATCTC
>JAHWFP010170073.1:28450-41633 GCA_023313725.1 Lithobius niger
GAGATAGCTGTATTGACTGTGAGGAGCTCAAGCGTCTGACGGCCTTAGCTGGCCGGCAGTGTAGTGGCCAGCTAAGGCCGTCAGACGCTTGAGCTCTTCACAGTCAATACAGCTATCTCAATAGCGGCCTCCGTGTCGTGTTTTAGTGATGCAGTAATTAAATTGTTATATCGGACGTACGTACGCATTCTTACCGCAATTCTTGTGTTTAGTTATTGTGTAAGTGATCCAAAAGTCAAACATTCATGTCAAAATGGACGTAATTGCCCTTTAACGCACTCATATTTTTAAGGAGCATTCAAAATTATGGGTGGAGACTTCAAAATGAACATAAACGTAAATTTAAAATAAACTTCCATTCGCTTCGTCCGCAGCAATAGGCTCAAGCCTTGTTTACTGGTTTTAAAGCCAAATTCCTCAGAAATGTCTGAATAAGCTGTTTTTTTCCCCGACTTATGACGTCACACATTCTCACCTCTTAAGACCTCTTGTATTACCGTTGTGAAGCGTTGTGAAACGTTTTGAAGCGTGACGTCACCACCGTGCACTAAATATTTAATGCACGATGGTGACGTCATGCTTCACAACGTCGCACTAAAACTGTGGCCGTTATATCTGGTTAACTGAAAACCCACATATTATGTCACCGTGGGTTAATATTGATAGCCACACTTTTTGATAACGCAACACCATACGTTATAGAGTGCACTACTATATCTTTAAAAGCCTGTAATACCCGTATTAACATGTTACAGTACACTGAATCCGAATCTTTCACTCCATTTTTTCATGCGCACTTGATAATGTCCAGTATGTATGTTTTCAGTAAACGTTGCCGTGAAGTGCTACGAGGTCACAAAGACAGTGTCAACAGTGTTGAGTTCCTCAGCTACTCGCCTATATTGGTGACAGCCTCATCAGACAGATTAGTATCACTGTGGGACTGCAGAACGGTTCGTGTGTAACTACTAAAATGTACAGAGTGTTAGGGCACGTTTATACAACGACTCGCCTTTGTATTCTCGCAGCTAGAAGCTAGAAATCATCTGAAATTCCAACATGGCGGCGGATTTAACTATGTCGACTCGCAATGAAAACACTGAATAACGCAAGTTCAGAAGCCACTGTGAAAATTTCGTAAGGAGGAATTCTTTATCTTATTGTCACGGATTACAGGACTTGAAGTATTTACTCAAACGACGTCGAATTTAGCTAATCCAGATAGCGTTGTTACCATTGTTAATGACAACTTTGCCATTGCGATTAAATTATAGCTGCGAGAATGCGAAGGCGAGTCTTTGGGTAAACCAGCCCTCATATTGAAATATCAAATATAATAATAATAATAATAATAATAATAATAATAATAATAATAATAATAATAATAATAATTTATCCATTAATGGAAGGGAAATGTCAGGGCAACTTTTGCAGCCACTTACGTCATTTCCGCTTGAAAGAAATATAGTAATACACCATCGTCAAATAATAAAAAAAAAATCAATAAAAATGGATATAGTTTTACACTAACGTCAACAGCGATCAGTAAAAATTATACTTTTTGTCCTTGCTCAAAAGTGAAAGTCTCGTTTTAAAATTTTTTAAATTTTCCGCCTCTACCACCTCCGAGGGAAGGGAGTTCCATTTTTTTCCAACACGCAGCAGGAAGAAGTTATGTCTACAGTTTATTCTTGCCCTGTGCCAATCGAAGCGCCACCTGTGCCCACGAGTACGCAAATTTGCTTTACATGTAATTAATGGTGAACCTGGGCCCTGGTATGGACAGCCTCGCACCAATTTGTAGCAGGTGTGTAAGTCAGTCTGGCATCGTCTGAAATACAGACTCTCTAAGGAGAGAGCTGCCAAACGTTTGTCATATGGTAAGTTTTTCATACCTGGTAAATACTTTGTAAACCGTCTCTGCACACTTTCAAGGTTCCTTATATCAGCTAGCAAATGCGGTGACCAAATCGCCGAGTTATATTCAAGAATGGGGCGAACATACATTTTAAAGACCTGAGCAAGCGTCCTCACACTACTATATCGAAAGCACTTGCGTATCAAGTATGCACGCTGGTGCCCTCTCGCTGCAATCCCCGCACAATGTGCTGAAAAGCGTAGGTCATCCCTAACAAGGATACCGAGGTCCCTGTGTTCCTTAACGTTTGTTAACGCGGTACTTCCCAAGTAATAAGTGTTGTCTAGTGTTGTCTAGTGTTGTCTAGTGTTGTCTAGTGTTGTCTAGTGTTGACCAAACAACATAACTACACACTTTTCTGGTGCAAGTGGCAGTTGCTAATCATGTGACCATTTATAAATGGTATTAAGTGATGTCTGTAGAGCATTCAAATCGTCTTTGGTGGCAGCCCACCGAGACAGTTTGGAGTCATCCGCAAACAGATGTAAAAAACTGTCAAGGATGCCATCTGACAGAGAATCAATATATATAATAAACAACAAGGGGCCCAGCACACTGCCCTGTGGAACTCCACTGAGAACTGCAATCGGATTTGAAAGGACAGTGTCAATTCTGACCTTTTGTGTTCGTCCATTCAAAAAAGCTTTGATCCATGTTAAAACCTTCCCTCCAACTCCGAGGCTTTCCAAGCGCATCAACAATTTTGGATGAGATACACGATCAAATGCTCTAGCAAAGTCTAAATATATGACATGAAATGGACTCCGTGAATCCATCGCAGTTGTCCAGAAGTCAAGGCACCGTAATAGTTGAAAAACTGAGGATCGCCCAGCCAAGAATCCAAACTGATTTTTGAATTCACAGATGTCACCCAAATAGCCTTTCAGTGCAGCACTCACAATTCTTTCGAGCAATTTACACGCAATGCAGGTTAAGGAAATGGGCCTGTAATTGCTAGCAATGCAAGGGTCTCCCTTTTTAAATATGGGAGTGATAATGGCAGTAAGCCAGTCATAGGGAAGTACCCCATCAATTAGAGACTGTTGAAAGATTAGAAACAGAGGTTTCACCAGGGAATCTGCGAGCCTGACAAAAACTATGGCTGGCAAGTTATCTGGTCCTGCTGCTGCTTGCCGATTAAGGCTTTTAATGGCATTTATAATCATACTTCTAGTGAGATGTACCTCCAATAATTTAATACCGGTGTAAGAATTTACATGTCCTGGACGCAGACCATTGTCTCTGGTGTATACTGCCCCAAAGCATTCATTGAAAAGTTAGTGAACGTATAGCCACTAAGTCATATAGTCTAAGCTCAGAATCGAAACGCATTACAGTGGTCTGCTTGTGTGCATTGTTTTTTTTTTAGAGTCTTGTCGAACCCAGGCACGGACTGGGAACTGAATTTCTACCGGGAAACCGCTCAGAGGAGGCCCAATTACCGTGGGGCCTTACTACCTCTTCCCCCCCCCCCCCCACGGCCAACCCCACATGAAATCGCTGTCAAGTGTTAGTGGATAAAATTGTGATGCATCCCATCGGAAAAAAAATAATTGTTGCACACTGCCAACAAAGATTTTTTTCTGTTTGAAGCTCTTTTTCGACCCTTTTACATAGCCTACCTTAAATGAGACGTTTCTTCGTGAGTTAATCCAATGCAAATCCATTTATGATAAGATCATTGTCAAATTTCACAAGGCTTTCCGTTTTACAAGTCATTAGTAGTAAGAATTGTAGCATTTACGTTATTTAAAACAACTTTTAACTTTTTTTGGGAGCGGGGAGAGGACGACTTCCGGGGGGGGGGGGGGGTTGACCAAAAGGGCCCATCGGGAAATTCCTAATTTTCTGGAGAGCCAGTCCGTGCCTGGTCGAGCCCGTTTATAAAGCCGTTCCATACAAGTTGGTCTGTGAAAATTTGTTTTGCTACCGAATTAAGTAACCTGACTATAAACGAGGTGCCGTCAAATAATGTCACCTCCTGTTTTGTATTTTTACTTTTGAAGTGGATAAAAATATTGTTTTACGCGAAAATGACGAATGATTATCCACCTTCAACCAGGTGACGTGTAAAGTGCTGGCAAACGATGAATACTGTCGGCACTGCAACAATCGCTACGAACTATTGTTTCATGTGCTGCACATCGGTTTCAAGCTCCGCCAGGAAAATGGCTCTTAAAATAATGAAAGAGTTTTTTTTTTTGTAGAAAACTACATTAAAATGCTTCATTGTCCATCTCATTTACCTGACGTTTAACTCGAGTGTGTATTGGTGGAATCCATACGGATCTGCAGTTACGTTCCGGTGGCAAAAAAATCCAGGGTCAAAAAGGGGGCAAAAAAGTACTTGATAACTGGTTTACTGTTAAAAGGTCTGTAAAAAAAATGGTTGGGGAAGAAAAATTTCTTGGGGAGGGGGGGGGGGGGGGAAACCTTATCGAATCTGGGGGAAAAAATGTCCTGTAGAGTGTTGGTCAGTTAACTTAGTCATATTTTACCAGGCAGGTACGAATTTCACCAGACAACGACTTTCATAATACTTTTTTCCACAAGCATTGTGCGTTTTTTTTTTTTTTTGTGCGTTTTCTTCCTCGTCCTCGTTTTTCCTCAGACTTTTCATCCTCAAGACTTTTTTTTCTAGATTCCTTATCTCTTCGTATTGTCATCGCTCATAGCTCGCTTATGACTCGTTAGAATTCTTTTTGCTTCAACTTTTGCATGAAGTACTTTTGGATCTTGAAATTTATACAATCTGCGCATACGCAATCTCTCCAAAACATAACTTGTCAAGGATTCCCGTCAAGATTTTCGGCCATTTGAAGTCGTGATATCAGAAGCCAAGCTTTTTGGCCACGTTAATCCCACCGAGTAATAGTTTGAAGAATAAAAAAGAACAATCTGACAATTGCTTACTGCGCAATTTTCACATATTTCGTTTGACGTTTGAAGTCTTAGCAGGTAGGATGAATTTGGCAAAAGAGATTGATGTCTGATATCACAACTTTAACTGCCGAAAAGCTCGGCGGGAATCTCTTTCTTTGCGGGAATTTTTATTTTCCATGCGGTTGTTGTTGGGGGAGGGAGGAGTTAGTGGCACTTTTGGATCTTGAAGTGCATTTGCGCATTTTCAATTTACATTTTGTTTAAAATTTCGTGCAAACTTGGTAGGTAAATGAGCATGAGCTGTGAATTGGTATTGGTTGTCTGATGCTACTCGTAGAATTTGGGCACAAAAGAGTATGTATTATGTACGACTAACGATGATCCTAATCTTTTTTTAATATTTGTCCAGTAAAATCTCACACTGACTACCCACCAGGGCTGGGCCAAGAAATTATTTTTGGGAGGGGTGGGTGCAGAAATCAATTTTAGGCCCCTCCCCATCAGTTACCTAAGTAAGGAGTGCCCATGAGTCCTGGTTGGCTTCTTTCCGGAGGCAGTTTTTATACAATAACGCGGCACAAACACAGTAGATGTTGCTTATTCTACATAAAAAAAAAAAACGTATATACATATTTACTGTCTTCCCAACTGCTACTAAAGCCAAACAGTGTCACGAAACAGCTTTGTTTGTCAAAACTAATCCCTAAATAACTGAACCTTTCTATCGGTGGGAAAGTCAGCGAATAGGTAAAAAAAAAAGTACGATATTTTTTTGGTTTTGATGTACTTTGTTGCGGTAAGCGTTGAAAATAGTGTATTATTAACAACTCATAGTTCAAAATGGCGACTAGGTCCAATATTTGCAATTTCAACAGTTGTTTGTACATTGCCGTTACAGTAGCTGCATGCTGCATTAAAATTATCACATACGTTTTCTTCCCTTTCCCTCACCCTCCCTCCTTTCTTAGCAGGACTATGGAAGTCAAGTGCGTGTAGCTAAACTAACGAAAGAAAGGCCAAGTGTTGTAGGGCGTAAAGAAGCATGAATTACTTTTAAGAAACATTAAAAAAATGTTTGAATTTTTTTTATGAAATATTTTAAATTTTAAAAAGGGGCAGTAAGTAACTTAAAATAAAATCTGATTTTTACGCCCCAGTTCATTAACGTGAACTGGGGGTCCCTGCACCCCCAGTCGGCCTGGCCCTGCTACCCACGCTGTTAAATGTTTAAATGTTTGATTCCGTTCTGTTTTCGGGTGGTGTACTACTTCCGTTTGTTAAAAGGATTGTGGTGCTTCAAACACGCACTCCACTGTAAGCGCGCGTTTACGCAGGGCCTCGCCTTTGCATTCTCGCAGCTAGAACTCAATCGCGATGACAAAGGTGACATTGCCATGGGAACAATGCTAAACGGATTAGCTAAATCCGAAATCGTTTGAGTAAATACTTTCAGTTTTATAATCCGTGCCATAATATAAAGAATTCCTCATGACGAAACAATTTTCCCAAACACTTCTGAACTCACGTTATTTGGTGTTTTTGTTGCGAGGCGGCAGACATAAAACCGCCGCCATGTTGGAATTTGAGGTGATTTCTAGCTTCTAGCTGCGAGAATGCAAAAGGTTGTGCTTGCATAAACGTGCCCTGAGGAGCTAGGAAGGCGAATGCTAGCATGTTTGTCAACACAGTTTTTTCAGTCGAGGAATTTCACCCCCAGCAGCCTTTTCATCTACCAGAGATCCCACTGAGTTTTGATTCCGTGTTTTCCAGTCTTTCTGGGTCGCGTCTGTGCATTAAAGGCGGGTTGTCACCAACTGAAAGTCTGCAGCATCTAGCGCCCCCGAATTCTGTCTTGCAAAGGAATGCACAAAGAAATTTCTATTAACGCAACAAACAAGCCACGGGCCTCCTTAATTTTGAGTAAAAATGTGGTACGTCCTGGAGCACCTGAGAGCAACCTGTAAAAGATTAACGCTATTACTGCCACTAGATGGCGCCACGGTATTTTCTTTACATTTATCGTGACGCCATCCAATGGCAGTAATATCGTTAAACTTTCACAGATTGCTTCCAGATTGCAACAGATGCAATTTTTACTCGATAATTAAGGAGGCACGTGGCGAGTTTGATGTGTTAAAGATATTTTTTTTTGCATTCCTTTGCTTGCTGCAAGCAAACGCTAGAAAGAGCTAGACAGTACTACCTGCTGCAAGTTTCGTTTGGTGGCATTCCACCTTTAATGCACAAGAGCGATGTAAAAGGGTTTTGCTGGTGTTGATTTTGGAGCGAAAAGGACTAGTCATTAGACGGTGTAGTCCGATGTAGACGGAAGTTGACAGGACGCCAAGCATCTTATGTAACTGCAAGGTGCACCGTGTGCGTTCACACAAGGTGCGCCCTGCTATTCGTAAATAGCGTGTTACAGGAATTGAATACCCCCCCCCCCCCACTTGTTATGCTACTAGGCTGAAGTAGAGGCTAGAGTTCGTTTTAAGTTCTTCACAAGTTCTTTGTCTGTTGGTGAGGATTAATTTAATTTTTTATTTTTATTTTTAAATTTGTTCTTTTAGGGTTACTGGGGACATATGTTCGTAGGCCACGCCCATTCTGTAAATGCTGCAACATACACACTACGGGTGAGTTTATAGAATAGAAATAAAAAGGTTACACTCTTAATGGTCTGTTAGGGACCAGTTAGCTCCGCTCGTGAAAAAAGGCACACAACGCACGATTCACAATACACAGAAGACAACGGACAATACAAAATGACATTTGAAGCATGCGCACAGCCAGCTAGTCACATTCTAAAGCGGAGCCAGCCGTAGCGTTTTAACTACATACACATACATAGTGGCTGCGTACATGTCCAACATGTAATCCATCGGCATGGAGCCATTTCTGTAAGTTTCGGTTGCATTTTTCCCCTATCGTTTTGTATTGTTGATGTTCTGTTTTGTTGCTTTGGCCTGAATATCGCCGGGCAGGGAACGAGTTTTGTCTCGGGATACAAGTTTCGTAGCAATTCGCCATGTTGCAACGACGTAGGGACGTAAACCACCGACACGCCACCGACACGCCACGCGACGTAAACACACAGCCAATTCGATTAACATAATTGTGTGCGAGTGTGTTCCTGTACAGGTCTGTCTTCTGTAAGGTTACGCCTCCTTTGTTTGCGTTGTGGAATATTTGGTTTTTGTGTTTGGTTTGGTTTTGGAGGTAGTATATGTAACTTCGGGAAAACACACACAACCACCAGGCAGAAACACAACAAAGTTCCTTTGAATTTTCGGTGAAGTCCACACCCGTTCACCTTCTTCACCGAAAATTCACACCTTGGTGTGGACTTCCCCGAAAATTCAAAGGAACTTTGTTGTGTTTCTGCCTGGTGGTTGTGTGTGTTTTCCCGAAGTTGTGTCGATTTCAAACTACTGTAAACGCCGATTGCCGGTATTTTGTGGTAGTATATGTGTTGGCGAATCCTCTTGTTGACTTGTAATATTCGTGGACTTCAGGACCAGTTTAATAACGAATGAAAGATGCCTGCTCATCGAATGACAGGTTGCAGCATCTGCCGCCGTCTACCAATATTTTCTTCTGTGTAACACTTGATTTCAACAAGCGAAGGAATGCGCAAAGATTTTACACAACAAACAAGCCACTTGCCCCCTTAATTACTGAGTGTAAAGTTGGTGCGTCCACGTGCGCCAGGGAGCAAGCGGTCAAGGTTGACGATATCACTGTCACTAGATGGAGCCCACCTAGCAGTCCAAAATCTGCGTTTCGAAACCAGTCGATAGCGGGTAAAAATGCGCCCGTGATGTCGTTAGGCTTAAATTTACCGCTTGCTGTATGGTGCACGTGGACGCACCAACTTTACACTCAATTCATAAGGAGGCACGTGGCTGGTTTGTTTCATAAAAAGAAATTTATGTTTATGTTCCTTCGCCTGATGAAAGTAAGGGCTGAGACAGAATTAAATAAGCGGTAAATGCCATGCTGCAGCCTATCATTTGGTAGCAAATCCCCTTTAAATTAGTCACTAACCCTGAAAAGCAACATTAGCGCCGACGGTCTAGTCGCTCGTTACTTACGCAACTTCGGATACGACGTAATTTTGACACGATCTGACAGATTTACACACGAAATGGTCAGCGATTGCGCCAAAATTCTCGTCAAATGCGAGGCACGCGTGTGACATTCAGCAGCAGCCCCCCCCCCTTCGCTGATCGGTATCCGTGTAGAATGGTGCATGTGTAGTGCAGCGCGAATTAAACAACTGCAGCGATCTGTAGATAGCTAAAGGCTAAACTGATATGAAATTCCAGCATGCTGCCGATTTTGACCGTTCTAACCGGAACGAAAATTTCAACACAGGCAGTTCAAAACCCTTCAGAAAAAAATTGTATTAACAGGAATTCTTTATTATCACTAAGGATAGATCCCATTGGCCAAATGTTTTACTAACTGAACGTAGTCATAGGTACGTAACCACAGTGAACGTTTCCATGCCTATGGTACTTTCGCCAGATCGCAGAGCTTGGAGGAGTTATTACTCCGTGTCTGTTCGTGGTGTGAGACGGAGTAGCCGAGAGAGCGCTTAAAAGGAGCCTGTTCACCCTTTCGATAGCTTTGCCCATATTCTAAACGCAGCATCCACGTTCCAGATTTTCCGTTGTCCAACAGGCTGCTGTAGGTCACGTGATCTCGTTTTAGTTATGAAAATCGCGGCGCTGCGCTGCGAATTGTGTTGTTTCATTTTTAATTTACCGCTATTTTCTATATATTGCTCGAAGATTCTACGATGCTGCATCTAGGAGTTGAAAAGGTGAGAAGGCGCCTTTAAGGCAATTTATTGTTACTCCTTTGTTACGTGCGATCGCTCCCATGGTCTTGCTGCTCTGGCCTAGCCTAAAATAAAATTGCTATTAATACCTTTTAGGTACACGTTTGAATCGAGTATATAGCTCCAGACAAGTTAAATTTGGTGTCAATTGTGAACAATTGTTCTTAGGCCATTCATTTCCTGGGATGGTCATTTGCTTTAAAAATTTGGTTTGATTTTATTTTCACTCGTTTGAACTACTAGCTCCGCATCTGCCATCAAGTTGTTAAACAGGATTTTGTCCACCCATAGTCTGAAAGACCATTTTAAGTTCGAAGGGCACCTGCAGCATCTTAAAGGGAAGTCCATCCAGTAATTACCACAGCCAAAGTATGCTGCAATCAAAAATTGAGTTCTAAACGAATACAATTTAAAAGTGTTCATTTTTTCATTAGTCACCCCGCCCAAAACCGAAATGAGTTTTTAAAAACTTTGCAAAGTTGCTGAATTCAAAACTGTGATGCAGCAGCCAAAATGGCTACTGCCAAGTTCCTAGCCCTAACTTTCAACAAACACCCATGACCATGGTCGGGGAAGAAAACTATCAACATAACCCAGAAATGATTTGAGGACAATTTGGTTGGTCACGGCCTTTTATCAATGTAACACCAAAGACTCTCCAATCTATTTAATTTTTTTGTTACAGAAAAAAAAAATTGAATATTAGTTTTCAGACGCATGCGATACCATGGCAGTGTTTGTAGTAAGCGGACATTGTTGTCGTTTTTATGAGTTTTGGCTTCCCCACGTAATTTCAGGAATGATCACCACAATGCTAATTTGGACGTCATTGCATTCATTACGTGATTTCATGGCGAAAACAAAACACATGCAATTTAACGCATTTAATGCAAAAAAAATGTAGCTGAGAAAACTTAACTTATTACCCTACTTTTGCCGTTTTCATTGTTGCAAGTGTGCATTCTAAATCCCGTAACCTAGCCGCTTCCAACAATGGTGAGCGTACTCACCATTGTTTCAACAAAGGTGGGTGAATTATACTGCATACTTATACCGCACACTTATACTGCGCACTTTTGTTGACGGTGATAAGATAACTAAAGATCCTTGTTGCTCTTTCTTGCGCTCCTACAATCTCCGTATTACTGTAACTGCGTTTCTAACCTACATCTGCCTTTGGCAAAATACCGATTTCTTTCAGGTTAAGCACAAAAGCGACCCAGCTATTAGTTGATATCAAATGACAATGAATGTACCATCGTCGTTGTTAATGTATGATGGCCACCATTTCAAAATTATGCTTATCGTCCGATTTCCTTCAAATTGGGAACGGAGACGAAATAGTTGATTCAAAGTGAAACAGTGTATGTTCAATCATCACTAATAATTGCAAATGGCCGCCACGCCCAAATCCAACGACATTTCGTGACGAACCAACCAACAACTAGGCCTAACCTCCCCCCCCCCCTCACCAGCGACTGCCTTACTTCGGGCGAAAATCTACTCTTAAAAATGAGAAAACTCGTGCAACCCAAAAGATCCCAAAGAATACTCTCTGCTCAAAGCGTCGCTAATGAAGCGTTCGTAAATCGGGGGGGGGGGGACTTGTTGTTGTTCACCAAACATGTTACGTAACAAACTACCTTTAGTAAATTTATTTTTAGCCAATTTCATTTTAAGAATTTTTTAGTAAATTATTTTAGCTAAATTATTTTTCTGACTTCTGTTTTTTTAAGACTTAATTTTTTTTCTGATCCTTGCACCCCTAGGTACTATGTATAGCTTACAAAAACGAATTCATAAATAAAAAAAAACTACAGTTGCTTACTTACTTTTTTTTTGGGGGGGGGGGAATAAATTGTTATGTAATTTCTTGGGGGGTCACGCCAAGTGTTACACCAGCGTTAAGGAGGGAGGGGGTTCTAAATTGGTAGAAGAAAGCTTTACATAATTTATGAACGCTCCCTAATGGTGCAATAAATGCAGACAACTCATTAAATACCTCGTATCAAAGCGGTGTAAAGTATGGTAATAGCATGGATTTTGGAACAATGGGCCGGTATAAGTGATTTAATGCACACTTTTGGTGAAGCGACGTCCTCGGAGCTGTGCAACATCATCTTCGGCTTCGCCCCCTCGGACGATTCCACAGCTTCTCGTACGTCGTTTCACCAAAAGTGTGCATTAAATTACTTATACCGGCCAATTGTTGCAAAATCCATGCTATAACCATTACTGATAGTCCACAGTCGATTGAAACATATTTTTCAACTTACAGCGCTAGAACAAATCCCTTTGTTTGTAATGACCTTGTATAGTTTTATAGTTAGGTCGGCTGTACTGCGCACGCTGCTGTCATGGCGAAGATTGAAAGTCGCCATCTTTGGGGAGAAGATTCATGGAACTGCATGAAGATTACGTGCTGATTCATGCGTTTTTAAATCTAAAACGAAACACCACCCCCACGTTTTATTCAAATGCAGAGTGTATAGTTATAACGTACAAGATACGCTGTTTGAATTGCCCTTCAGAGAGTGTTAGGAAAAGTTAGATGCTACACTGACAAATGTGGACTTTTTCTCCTGTTATTCAAATTTAAATAACGTGAAACATTCCAATGAGTATTCATAGAATACCCATAATATAAATATTTTAATAGCTTGCGGACATCCAGAGCTTGACGTTTCTAATCGATGCGATTTATCGATTTCTTTCAGCACTACCTTTTCCAACTTTCGCCGTAAGTTTCTTTCAAATTGCCTTGAGCTCTGGAAATAAAAAAATAAAAATGCCTGCCTCTTTCGTACGAGGCAAACATTTTCTTTAGTTTTATAACACGGTGGCTGCTACACATTACTGAAGAGACCAATGTGTGATTCACAAAGGTTTATGTAAGAATGAATACGAAAGACATTTCATTTTTGTGTGTGTGTGTGTTTTCAGGGTGACTACATTGCTTCAGGAGATTCCCAAGGCTTCATCAAGGTATGGGACGTTCGTACAAACTCTGCGATGCTGACCTTGGATTGGGGTCCCACTGCGTGCAATAGTCTGGCTTTTGATCCTACTGGTGAGAGCATTAACTGTTTGTTATGTGTCACAAAATAAAATCATTCGTGTTCTTTTCCAGGTCAGCAAAAAAAACGACGTGTAGAAAGTTAAATTTTATCACAAAATTCGTACTGTCGATAGCCTATACGAGACTACTTGATTATAACAAAAAACTATTTTGAAATGGAAAATCATTTAAGAACTCTTAAGGAATAATAGTAGCCTACGTGCTGAATCAGTTAGACACAGATTACCACTCTGGAGAAATAATTTTGAAAAATATCGACAATGTATTTTACTCCTTCCATTTTTCACAAATTACCTAGGGAACGTCACAATATTGCGTCGTTTGGAAAGTTGAAACGTAAAATTAAAACCTACTTACTAAATAAACAAAATGGTAAATAAATAAATAAATAAATAAATAAATCAGGTAGGCTATGATAAGGGTTATTTTTTAGTTCATAATTTTATTCGCTTTTAAA
>JAHWFP010170074.1:77-23744 GCA_023313725.1 Lithobius niger
GAGAAAAAAGGTTAAGATACAAAATTGTTCTTGCTCAGGATTGAACTGAGGACTTTCTGCGTGTGAAGCAGACGTGATAACCACTACACCACAAGAACATACGAAAACGTTTGTTAAAATTATTGTAATTTGATTAAAGTTTTATAAGAAAAAAATATTAATACAAAATTGTTCTTGCTCAGGATTGAACTGAGGACCTTTTGCGTTTTCGGCTGACGTGGGAACCTCTAACCCCAAGAACGTAGCATATGGCCTGGTAAAATTTTAGTAATTTAATGAAAATTGTATAAGAAAAAAGTAAAGTACAAAATCATTCTTGCTTAGGATCGAACTGAGGACCTTCTGCGTGATAGGCAGACGTGATAACTACTATACCACAAGAACACATGTAATGATACGGTAGAATTTTAGTAATTTAATTAAAGTTTTGTAAGAAAAAAGTATAACATACAAAACTGTTCCTGCTCAGAAATGAACTGATGGCCTTTA
Source organism: Lithobius niger (assembly GCA_023313725.1). Lineage (NCBI taxonomy): Eukaryota > Metazoa > Arthropoda > Chilopoda > Lithobiomorpha > Lithobiidae > Lithobius > Lithobius niger. The sequence goes on from JAHWFP010170074.1 coordinate 567, forward strand.
GTGCAGGCTGATTTGTTCAGATTTTGTGCTTCCATGCAGACTGCGTGTTAAAAGCAAATTATCTTTTTTCCGTGAGAGACTATAGCTTATAGACTAAGAAATAACTTGTCACCACCTTTAAAAATGGTGTCTTATATTTTAAATCAAAGATGGCGTCCAAAAACGGCGACTAAAAAACAGATTTTTCATTCTAGCGCCTTAACCGTTCATCCGATCGAAAATAAGCCAGCTGTTTAAAGTCAAGAATTATAATACACATGTGCGCTGTTGTATCTATAGCACACATAAATGGCCTAATAGAACTTAAATGACGAATTTCGGCCAGAAGGATTAATTTTACGAAAAATATGCATAGAACTTTTTCTTAAGAAAATTATATTCTAAACATAATTGGTAACAGATTTATTTTCGATCGGATGAACGGTTTAGGCGCTAGAAACAAAAATCTGTTTTTTCGTCGCTATTTTTGGACGCCATATTGGATTTCGTGCATAAGGCATCATGTTAAAAAATGGTGACAAGTATTTCTTAGAACATATGACACTATTTAACCACTTGCAACAGTAATATCACTTTTAATGAGTGATCTGAGTGGAATATACAAAACCTGTGGACCTGTGAATGTTCCTGTGGACCTGTGGACCTGTGAATGTTCCTGTGGACTTGTGGACCTGTGGACCTGTGAATGTTCCTGTGGACCTGTGGACCTGTGGACCTGTGAACCTGTGAATGGACCTGTGGATCTGTGAATGTTCAAAAACTGTGGACCTTCCGCCTGTTAGTCAGTATTGATAACAACCACACCCCAATAACGGATAAGTGCTGCTGATCAATATCAGTAATTTAAAGTAGGTTTATCAGAAAAAAGTGTAACATGCAAAATTATGCAGGCTCAGGATCGAACTCGGGAGATTTCTGTGTGTTGAGTAGACGTGATAACCACTACTCCACAAGAACATATGAAGCTTTATAGTAAAATTTAACTAATTTAATTGAAGTTTTATAGCAAAAAAGTATAACATGCAAAACAGTTCCTGCTTAGGATTGAACTGAGGACCTCCTGCGTGTAATGCAGAAGTGATAACCACTACACCGCAGGTACTGATATATCCTCGTTAACAATTTTAATTTGAAGGATGTTTATAAGAAAAACGTATAACACGCAAAACTATTCTTGCTCAGGATCGAACTAAGAACCAACTTCGAGTCAGGCAGATTTGATAACTACTATGCCATATCTACTATACTATAACTACCTTAATGCCTTACTTAACAGAGACGTCTGTTATTAAACCTGACCAATTTGGGTTTCTATACCAGGCCGATCAGCTACACACCAGCTCCTAACTATGCTTGATCGACTGGTGCACTGGATATAGGTGCTAAGAGTGATGTAATATATTTCGATTTCAAGAAAGCTTTTGAATCGGTGTTCCACCGCAAGCTTTTCGCTAAACTGTACGGATGTGGCATTGCTGGTCCTCTTTGAAATTGGTTGTCCGCCTTTCTGAGTAATCGATCTCAGCAGGTTAAAATCGAACATACAGTATCAAAAGGGGTATATGTGCCGAGCGGAGTCCCACAGGGCTCGGTTCTGGGCCCTTTACTTTTCCTAATCTATGTGAATGATCTCTGTGTGACCCCTTCGTCACCGTACGGTGCAAAATTCGCAGATGACTTTAAAATCGGAACGGATATTTTCTCACCTGGTCCCTCATCCCCACTTCAGGGGGAAGTTTCTAATGTTATCTGCTGGTCTGCAATATGGCAGTTGCCACTTTCTGCCTCAAAATGGTCAATTAGATACGGAACTGGGAACTCTGATTTTAATTACCTTTTAAATGGTGGTGCTCTTCCTTTCGTCGATGAAATTCGAGATCTGGGTATATGGTTTACCCGAGACCTTAAGTCTTCCCTGCATTGTTCCAAGGTTTCAACTGCGGCTTTTCGACGGCTTGCAATGATCAATAGGTGTTTTACCTCCGGAAATTTCCACACTAAGATTTGGGCATACAAGGTCTTTGTCCGCCCACTCCTGGAATACGCTACGCCTGTTTGGTCGCCGTACCTCTCCAGAGAAATCGATTTGATTGAGTCTGTGCAGAGAAGGTTTACTAAGAGCCTTCCTGGGCTACGCAAGGTAAATCACATCGAACGCCTGACTCGAGCAGGACTAGAGCTCCTTGAACTTAGACGCTTACGCTACGATTTAATTCTAACATATAAGATTTTGCGAAATCTGACCAAAGTTGATCTTCCTTTTTTCGATTTGGCCCCTTGTTTACATTTTACGCGTGGACATCCCTGGAAGTTGGCAGTAGGTAGTGCGCGACTTGACTGCAGACAAATTTTTTTTCCAGTTCGCATTGTTCCAATCTGGAATGCACTGCGTGCTAGTACGGTATGTAATGACTCTGAAGCGGGCTTCGGGCGCCAATTGCTGAGAACCTTGATCGTTTCCTTAAAAGACCGATGTAACTTCTCGCTACTTAACGATTGGTATGGTATAACCGGCTTGCAGCCCTTCTGTGCTGACCACTTTGGCGGTGGTGAATTTTTATTATTGTTCTTTATACATTAGGATTGACAATTGGCTTGGCCAAGCTTTGTGATGCATTATTTTATTATTATATATTTTGAAATATTGACAATGATACCTGGCATTTCCCTTCACTTGTCCCTCACCGTTTGGCGATGCCATCGGGGACCATTGAGTCCCTGGTTGGTCTAACCTTGCTGGTAAGGCATTCGTGACCCCAACCTAATTCCATCAACCCTTCCTTTAAAGCCGAGCCATTGTCTTCATTTAAACTTTTAAACTTTTGTAATTCATATTTCTTAGTTTTATGTCGAATAGCAGTTAGCAAACCTCAGGTCCTTGCCATGCCGATTGCATCTGCAACAAATTTATATTTTTTTTTTTATAAATAAGTGTTTTTAAGATTGTACATTTCACTAAGGATGTTTTAACCTGCATTTTTATTTCTTTTTCCATCTTTTTATTGTTCCTTTTGTTCATGTTAGCGTCTCCTTTAATTTAAGTTGAGGATGCACTCCCTTCTCAGTCCCATACAGTTTCTTTGCTGTATAAATGAATTTATTAATTTTCTTGGGTTTTATTGGGTACTGGGTTTAAACCTTAATTTAATTTTAGTCTTTTGTGTTTGACCATTTCTCTGTGTTCTTGTGCTCTTGTATTCTTTTGGGGTTTGGGGTGTTGTACCGATTATGTTTGTTTAAAAAAAAACACTAGTTTTTGGTATTTTGGTAACATTTTGTGTTTGTGACTTAATTTTGGACAATGTAAGTGGCTTGCCCTTTTGTTTCCATTTGTACTCACTGGCAATAATGGGTTATTATTATTAATTATTATTAATTATTATTATTATTATTATTATTATTATTATTATTATTTTACTAAGTTTCATGTTGGAAAGAGAAAGTAGCGTGAAAGTTGGTGAGGATCTAAGTGATTGGTACAGAATGCAATATGGAGTCCCGCAAGGCTCTGTATTAGGCCCAATTTTGTTCACTATATATATAAATGATATTACTGAGATTACTCTCCATTCGAGCATTTGTTTATATGCAGACGATATTTTCCTCCTTTCTATTCACAAAAAGCAGGACATTATGATAAAAAATTTACAATGTGATTTCGATAAAATAAGTAACTACCTGCGCGATAATGAACTTTTTATTAGTCAAGAAAAGACAATGTTCATGCATATAACCACTTCCCACACTGCCAGGCTTAACTGTAAAATATATTTACATTCTGAATCATGTTCCTTAACAGCTCCATGCAACTGTACATCTCTGAAACAAGTATCTAATCTTAAATATCTCGGAGTTACTCTTGATGACAACTGGAAGTTCGACCAACATATTGATGAAATTATACGAAAAATCAGAGCAACTATTCCTTCACTTTACATGGTAAGATATTTCCTGGATAAAAACTGCAAAATTTGTCTTTTTGATGCTTGGGTCATGTCAAATGTTAGGTATGCTTGTACAATCTTTGGTTCCACTTCCACACGTCATTTGACCCGCCTACAAAGGATCTTAAATAATGCAGCCAAAGCACTCTTTAACTTACAGGAAAAAACCACACAGGAGGTAACACGCGAAAATAGGCTACTAACTTTTATGAACCTTTATAGGCTTACAATTGTTTACAACAATTTCTTTGACAAAACATATCAAATAAGAACCGACAGACCACTAAGAAATAACAATGCATGGTTAAAAACACCAACTTGGAGGAATTCCTATGGCAAGAGATGCAATGCGCATATTGTTCCCTCGATTTTAAATGAAATTCCAAAAAATATAAGGGACAAATTATCACATAACAACATCAAAAAGATAATTAAAGAATGGATTCTTACTGAATAAAGAATTCTTATTAACAAGGCTCATATTTCAAAAGTCTTTACACCATGTAATAAAAAAATATACATAAAAAAAAAAGTTAAGAAATCTTGATTCTCTAATTGGGAATCCAAGCGCGGATTGACGGTAAATCCTGACTTGTATAAATTTTCACAACATTAGAAAATTAAAAACTAAAACTCAAAACCTTTAAAGTAAATGCATTATAACAATTTAACAAATAAATAAATAAATAAATGAATATATGGATAACCTGCAGAATGTTACACTAGCCTACTACAAATTGATGCAAGTTAATATTACTCTGTATTGTTATGATTATTTTTTTCTTCTGTTTTTGTATTGTTTTGTATTTATGTGCTGCCTCTCATACAAGCTCTCGAGCTTCGAGAATTTTTGTGCAATAAAGTATTATTATAGTATTATTATTATTATTATTATTATTATTATTATTATAGAACATGTGAACCCTACCTGCCAATTTTAGTAATTTAAAGATAACTAGCTGTACCCCCGGTGTAACATACGCCGGTCCAGCCAGTTCCCGCATACCTGAGCGAAATACTATAGTGGGCAGTAAGGAATAAAAAGGGCGCCGACTGCCCCCTGCCTCCGGACTCCCCTGCGGCATACCCCCTTACATTCTGCCATAGTCTGGTCATATTTCCTCCACCCCCCCCCCCCCCGTAACGCCTTTCCCCGTCCCGCACCGCCTGCCCCCCCCGCCCCGGATTCCCCTATTGAGTGGTCTGAATATCCCCATCCCTGCTTCCCCTCTCTTTGAACCCCTGCTGATTTTTTTTGTTATGGAGGAAGTTAATTTTTTTTCAATGTAGGACGGTCAATTGCCCGTTTCTCCGTTCTGATACCAAGCACAATAAACCCAACAACGGTGGTGCATGCAGTGATTGTTACTCAACCAACTTTGAAACTCTTCAAGTCGGCTAAAAGAGCTAGCAATATATCGATTGTTACTGATTGTTACAGGCCACATCCGTTTGTTTGACAATGTCAGTCGCTCGCCCTCTTTCATTGTAATGCATAATGATGAATTTGCTTGCCCAACCTAAGCGTATTATATATATATAGATATAGATGTTTTATATATATATATATATATATTATAGATGTTTTGAGAAAAAAGATACAAAATTGTTCAGGCTCAGGGCTTTCTGAGTGCTGGGCAGGCATGATAACCACTACACTACAAGAACATGTGAAATGTGCTGGTGAAATTTTAGTAATTTAATTATAAAGTCTTTTTTTAGCGGAGCATAGCGGAGCCTATAACGGACACCAAATTGCAAAATATTGGTAAGTTGGTCACTTCGTTGGTTGTATAGTAGTCTGGGTGGAGCCCAAACGAATGAAATTTAGTACATAGCTTGATACCCCGAAAAGGATTGCTGAGGTCGAATTTAATGTAAATTATCCAATTATGATGGAAGAAATTACAGTGTTTGGAATTGATTTCTAATAATCACCATTGTACATTAATTTAGCATCCTGGAATCAGGAATATTTAAGCAACAAAATCAAGCACATCGAGCTAAAAGCCTGAAATTTGTCACACAAGTCATTCTTAGTAATACAAAATGAACCAGACATGGAACCCACATGAAATATCCTCCAAGAACCCCCCCCAATGTCAACAAAATCAAGCTCAACGAGCTAACTGCATAAAATTTGGGTCACAAGCGATTCTCAGTAGTACAAATCGAACATATGAAATACCATTCAAAGGCCCTAACACTCCCTCATTTCTCCCCCCCCCCCCCCCCAGGCTTGACCAACAAATTCTTGCAAATCGGGTAAAAACATAAAATTTGGCATACAAATAATTCTTAGCAGTACAAATTGAACCAGTCATGGAACTCCTCATGAAAGACACCCAATGCCCCCAGTGCCCGAGTTGAACCGGGTCACTTTTTTTTTTTACCCGGAAATTGGTTGACCCAGGACCCGGCTGGACCCAGTAACAACTGAAAATAAGGTCCGAGAAATATTTGCTACTGTAACCTCATCCCCCCCCCCCCCCACCACCCAGGCCTTCAAGCAACTCATCTTCAGCAGTTCTCATGCCTTTGAAACGCATATTTAGCGAATTTTTTAACTGCAACAAATGCTTTACTTGTTCACTTTAATCAATAAATATTAGTCTGCACCCCCCCCCCTCCCCCCCGATAAGTTGTGGTGTAAACATCAAGCCTTACTGCTGTGCTGGATTGCTAAGCCCGTTTTCACCAAGTGTCACAAATTAACTTTGTAACGTACTTTCTGTTCTTTATTACAAATCTTGGAAATATAATAAAACAATAATATTATTATCCATAAGCTTAAAGAAATGAATTTAGCAGTAAATTTTAAGGCCGGCTCTACTTAGATAAAAATTGTAACTTTGTTAACTATTATTGTTATATTTATTACACAGATTAAAGAACCCCCGCTTACAGATACGACACTGGGGCGCTATAATTAGAACAACACACGCAGAAAATACGCACGCATGCGCTGTGGTTTTCATAACGCTACCGTAGCGGAAGTAGGTTTAGATCGTTTTTGCGTTTCAGTTTCGTTATCTACTAGTGACATCTGGCGAATATAGTGCGAGAACATGAGTCATCGCGCTGACGCGCCGACGCGTTGCTGAAACGAGGCCCCACTTTTGAAGCGTTGGCTGAGTTACGAGTGTCGTATCTGTGAGAGAGAGTTCTTAAATCTGTGATTTATTATTATTGGGTGGATATATCAAGGAACGGTAAAATATTTTCCACAGAAACACTGGTAATCACCTTCGGAACTAACAGAGGAAAAGAATTCAATTTATTTTAGTGCTTGGCTTAGTTAGGGGTCAGTGGGTCTCCCAATCAGCTCGCCAGGTCTGGCTAGGTTCCCAGATCTAATCCGAAATTCCGGGTCAGGTGCTCAGACCCGGTGTCCTGGCCTAAAACTTGACCCGAATGACCCGATCCAACACTGCCCAATGCCTCCCCCCCCCCATGTTTCCCTGAGACATGACCAACAAATTCTAGCAAATAGAGCTAAAAGCATGAAATTAGGTACACAATTCATTCTTAGCAGTACAAATCGAACCAACCACGGAATTCCATGAAATACCCCAACGCCCCCAAAGTGCCCCCTCCCAATGCTTGATCAACAAATTCTTGTCGATGGGGAAAAAGAAGGAAATTTGGTACACAAGTCATTCTTAGCAGTACAAATCGCACCAGCCACGCAACCTCTAAGCGCCGGTGCACACGTGCGGTACCGCATTTGCGGTTTGGTTTACGTGCCATCTGTTGGGTACTGCACACGTACCTGCGTCGACGTTGCGTTACCGCCAGCCGCTCGTGCCGTCGTTTTGCACCGTAATTCCCCCCGTCAACGCAGCGGTACCGCAGCGTTAAAAAAACGCAATTGCGTCTCTGAGTATATACGTTGGGTGACTTGAGCGGTGCACACGTCCGTGGTTTACCGCAAAAGCGTTACCGAAAATGGCGTCCAATTTCGAAGAAATAGACATGGAATTGTTTATTGTGGGAGTAAAGAACTGTACTGAAATATGAAATGTTGCTGCAGAAATGATTGAAGACTTATTGGAAAGTAATTAAAGAACTTATCCGAATTTTTTAGTTAATCTGCAAAGGATATATAACATTTTCCCCTGGTACGTCTTAAATTAGTACATCAATGTACCAATATTCGTCGCATTGGTTTCAAAATACACTTTTTGTTCACCAGGTAGGCGAAAAAAGCAACATCGACTCATTGCTTTCAAACTATAATTTTTTGTACACGAGGTGAGGGAACCGAACGCGCACATACGTCACAGAAGTGGCACCGCAGCGTCAACGCGCGTTAATAAAACGCACGTGTGCAATGATTGGATGCGTCACCGCAGCGGCGCCGCAGTGTCCAAAAAACGCACGTGTGCACCGTCGCTAAGAGACTTGATATTTCAATCCGGTCCGCCTGTAATAGGCCCAAAGCCTGTTTCCTAGTAAGAAAAAAGTATAACATACAAAATCGAGCTGACGACCTCCAGCATGTGAGGTAGACATGATAACCACTACACCACAAACACGTGCGGGAACTGTTTGCCAGTATTAGTAATATAAAGATAATGTTATGAGAAAAAAAAGTTGTTCTTGCTCAGGAACGAGCTGAGGACCGTCCGCATGTAAAGCAAATATAATAACCACTACAACACAAGAACTGATGAACCCTGCTTAACAATTTTAATTTAAACTATTTTTTATAAGAAAGTATAACGTACAAAATTATTCCTGCTCAGGATCGACGTAAAAACCATGTGCGTTTTAGGCAAACGTGATAACACCAGCCCGCAAAATCATACTTACCAGGAAATTTTTAGGAGTTTAAAGAAATATTTGTAAGAAAAAAGTGTACTGTACAAAAATATTCGTGCTCAGGATCGATCTGAGCACCTACAGCAAGCAAACCAAACGTGAGAACCGCTACACCACAAGGTCGTGCAGCACATTCCTCCCAATTTTAGGAATTTAAAGGAGGTTTTCAAAAGGAAAAGTACAACATACAAAATTGTTCTTCCTCAGGATTGAACTGAGTACCTTCTTCTTGTAAGGGAAACGAGAAAAGCGTTACGTTAGCGTGAGGTTTTCCCCTCATCACAAGATGGGTGGCCCACAAAAAACTGACGGCCCAAAATTTGCTAAGTTTTCTCGTTAGCACTCCTCTGAACCAGGAGAGGACAGAAATCAAATCTAATGAAAACGGAAAGATGTCCGTCCTCTCCTGGTTCGGAGGAGCGCTAACTAGAAAAGTTGGACTTAAAAAATTGTGGGTCGTCAGTTTTTTGTGGACCACCTTGCGTATATATGCAGTCCCTCCCATTTCTCCAACTTAGTTATTCGTAGCGGCCAAATTAGTATTTCGTAGCGGTTGACGTACGCATTGTACCAGAGTCTGCTATATTGTCGTCATGCTTCCTCGCTATTGTTAGAAATCGTTACTTAACAATGCCTTGTTTTGTGCTCGTCGTCTTTCTTGTGACTAGGCGGGGGCCTTAGGGCTTCGGGCAGATGATCAGGAGTGGTTAACGCTCGTTAAACCCTTTGAAACCCTTTGGGGAAGGTTGGGGTCTGATTATGTTTCCGCACACGCTCTTCGTTGACTTGTGGTGTGGGAATGATTCTCCGTTACCGTAACTTAAAGGGACATTGAAGCATGGTATTTACTGCAGCCACCAGAAGGTTATTTTTTTCAGTCACAAATTATTAACATTTCTGCTGCTGGTGGGCGGAAAAAAGGTCCGGGGAAAAAGGTCCGAGGAAAAAAGGTCCGCGTAAAAAGGTCCGCGGAGAAAAGGTCCGCGGAAAAAAGGTCCGAGAAAAAAGGTCCGGGAAAAAAGGTCCGGGGAAAAAAGGTACGGGGAAAAAAGGTCCGGTAAAAAAGGTCCGCGGAAAAAAGGTCCGCGGAAAAAAGGTCTGGGGAAAAAAGGTCTGAAGAAAAAAGGTCTGTGGAAAAAAGATCCGTGGAAAAAAGGTCCGAGGAAAAAAGGTCCGAAGAAACGTTAAATAGTACGACTTAGGCACTGATACATTTTGGCTTATAACTTCTAAATTGGTCATCAAATTCAAGGTTAATTAAATATATTTATCAGTCCGAGAAATAATATCCCTACAAAGGTAAACTTAAAAAAAGAGATTATTATTGGGCGTTACGTCTCAATTCTCTGTCTACCTTGTACATGGGTTGCTCTATAATACGAAAAAAAAGCCTAGTCAGGAGACATTAACTCCAACCGGGAACAAAATCTTGGGCGAAACCCGGCCTCTCAAAGGAATGATATGAAATTAAAATATTTAACGGAAACTTTAACAGAAACTAGAGCAGAGCGTATTTTCACAATGGTGAGGGTAAATATATATGCAGCAAATAATCGGCCACACGAACATTTGCTTTCCAAATTAGGCTACGTGTTCTGTCATCTCCCCCCCCCCCTCCCAACGAGACAAGACAGTTCAAACCGCATTGGTCTACGTTAATTAATAAGGGCATTATTAAATTTTATAATCAGGATATTGTTTTGTATTCACACTATTAACATATACATACATAGGCCTATATATTTAAAGCCTTCAAATATCAGTGCCTACGTCGTGCTATTTAACTTTCCTCGGACCTTTTTTCCACGGACCTTTTTTCGGCGGACCTTTTTTCCTCGGACCTTTTTTCCCCGGACCTTTTTTCCCCGGACTTTTTTTCCGCGGACCTTTTTTCCCCAGATCTTTTTTCCCCGAATCTTTTTTCCGGACCTTTTTTCCTCGGACCTTTTTATTCAGACCTTTTTTCCCCAGACCTTTTTTCCCCGGACCTTTTATCCCCGGACCTTTTTTCCTCGGACCTTTTTTCCTAGATTCCTGCTGCTAGGCCGCCATGTTCAAAGTCATCTTTATTCTTTCTTTTTTTTCTTTTATCATACAAATATTTCTCTTTGACAACCTAATAAAAGAACTCCATTTGGATGTCCACGTTCAGGGTAGATAAGTAGGTAGTGACGCTTTTCTGCATGGGCGTCGATCCCGGGGGGGACGGGTGGGACATGTCCCCCCCTGATTTCCTAGGAAAGGGGACGGTCCCCCCTCCTCTGGGAGGATGTGCATTAGTTATTCCTAAAGGAGTTTTTTTTTTATTCTGCCCTCCGAAGGTCACTCGTCTGTCGCCTCGCCAGTGCGCGCAGCTACCAAGAAAAACCAACCCCCCCCCCTTTTTTTTTTAGTTCTTTCAGTGCCATGAGGCGACTAAAGACGTGGCTTCGCTGCGACATGACTGATAGAAGGCTTAACAGGATTGCAATATGCCACGTAAATAAGTCCTCGCTCGATTCTATTCAGTCTTTTACAGTTCCAAAACAGTTTGCTGCAAAGTCAACCATACGAGCGAATATCTTTGGCGCCAAAATCGTTGTGTGACTGCAAGGACATTCAGGTTTTGCTCCAAAACCATGTGCGGACGTGCAGAAGAACGTGGCCAAGTATTGTTGGCCACGATTGGTAAAAACTTTGTAACCAAGAACTGGATTGGTTAACGAACTCATGAGCTGATTGGTTGTCCGGTGGAGCTCTGGATCCGACGGGAGCATTTAAAAGTCAAGGGCTTCAGAACCCGGTGTTCAACCCTCGTTGATTCTTGTGTTGAGAAAGAACGTAATAATGTAACCCAAATCTTGTCATGATTATTCCGTATTAAACAAGGTTTAACTACTTCAAGTTTGTCTTCTACGTAGAACACACGTTACAACGTACAGGCAACACGCACTACTGCATAGTGCAGCGGATTCAATTGAAATCGACCAACTTTAGCCCCCCCCCCCCTTCCCCCCTTGCGGTTTTAAAGTGTGTTCTCGTTTGATGCGACTGTGTTTTTCGGCAAGGTACTTCTAATCTTTTATCGTAAATTGTTATATTATGTTTGTTGTCACAATTGAATTTTTATATTTTGTACTTTATTAAATAATAAAAAATAAATTTGTTTATATTTGCACGTCGTCGATCTTCCTGGAAAATTATGTTATATTTCACACCGGAGCCTGTGCGTCCCCGTCCCCCCTAGTTATTTTCATGGATCGACGCCCATGCTTTTCTGAAAACATGGAATAAAATAATACCTGCTTTCATCAACGGCACCAGACGGCAGCACTAGTCAGGTTCTCGTAGGAGGCGAAACTTGAAATAAAAAAAAAATGGCGGCATCGTTACCATGGTAACTACGACAATAGCGACAATAGCATTGGAAATTGGCGAAATACTCGTACGTGGGTCATCCGAAGTTGAAGAACTAACTTACTCTGTGTTTGCTACAAACCGTATTCAGTTCGTTACAAGAAACGTGAACCACGGAAAAAGCTTAAGCCTAAGCGTTCAGCACCCTTCTCGAAACTGTCGGAACACAAAACCATGCGTTATACTTAGCGCCACTCGTACTTCAACACGTTTTACTGTAAAATTCAATGTTGGATTTAAAAAAAAGTAAAACTATATTATCAGACAGTTCTCGTGGTCTATCTTAAAATTATTTTGATGTCCTATTCTGACGTATGATAGTTTTTAAGCGATTAATTTTGAATACTTATCGTGATCAATTTGTTTTAGTGACGCTAAATAGTTTCGTTCCCCATGATGCTTAGCGCTTCCTGTACTTGATGACAGCGCCCTCTCGTGGCAAATCGTTGAAAGAAGATTCATCCAAATGTTTACCGTTGTCGGAGGAAGAGTGGCACTACCTATATGTTCTACCCTGTCCGCGTCATTCGGTGCCTTCAACTTCTTGACTTTCAAACCATTTTAATTAAAGACGGTCCTCGCGCCTCTTTCTGGAAAGCCACAGGAGATTTAAAACTCGCTACCGACCTCCTGCCATTCTCATCTTTATCCCATTTCGTTCGACTTTGGCTATTACGGCGTTCCACTGTACCTTTCTTTTAAACGTGGGACAAACAAAAACCCCGGCGTCATTCAAGGTGGTGCGGGCGGAAAAGTACGACGCATTTCTTTTCTTTTTTTTTTCGTATCTTCCCTTTTTTTTTATTTATTTTTCCAGGAATCTCGCGCAGACGGATTAGTTTGGCAGGAAGCGAGGGTGAACGGGGGCGTCGTCGGGTGGGGGTTGGGGGTGGGAGGGGGAAAAGCTAGCACATTAGACGGCCGATTGCGCTAAAAAGTAATTCGCAGTATTGCGATCTCCGAAGGGGTTTGAGCCACCGCTTGTCTAAATCGAAGGTTCAATCAATACAGAGAGACGGATACGATGAAAAAGGGAGAAGAGGAAAATTCGAACACTGTTTAGCAGTGCGCAGACCCACATTCGTACAGGTTGCCTCAAAAATCTGACCTCCCCACCTCGATAACTTTTTGTCCAATTGGTGTAGCGCTCCAACGCTTTGTTCCTTTCCCGGCCGAAGGCATGGTGTAGTGGCCGAAGGCATGGGGAGAGAGGACAATTTTGCCGACTGGCACAAATATCAGCGGGCCGATTGGTACTAAAATTGATATTCGCCGCCGCTGAAGAATGTCTCATTCGGGCACACCTCCAAACCTTTTTTACTCAATTCCGTAATAATAAATCAGTAAATGTAGTACATATTTTGACTTTTTATAAAATTGCAAGATAAGTAAAAAAAAAAAAATCAAGTATGTACCGCAGTGGAGCATAATTTGTTGCTGGCAGGCCCGACGGAAACAATTAATTAGTGGTACGGCTATTGTGAGGCTTTAATACCTGAGGGTGGGGGGGGGGGGGGGGACACCAAAAAAAAACATAAAAAAAACATTAATTCTTTATATTTTATTATTATTTACTTAAACATGTTGCACCTTACAGCTTGCTATCTCATCATTTTCTGTCTCCAAATAAAAGCTTCCCAAAACTTGCTGACCTATGTACAGCATGCTGGACAAATATTTTCTGCCACCCATTATCTCTTGTTTCCTTGTGCACGTGTAGTACCATCTGATGGCTTACAACAAGTACAGTAAGAATAAAAAAGCTGCCGCCACTACCTAAAATTTGTGAAAGTCGCCACTGCCCTTCGAATGTGGACGCGCCGATTTTTCCAGTGCCGCCGCCGAAGAATGTTTTACTAGCGCACAACTCTTGTTTCAACAACATATAAATATCGGCCAGCACTCCCCGAAGTGGGCATGGTTCACTCACTGCTTAGGGGAAAAAGGTTGATTTGTCAGGCAGGGCAGCTTAACAACCTAGATAGTGCGTGAGCGACTTGCTATTCACTTTGCGCAGGGATGACAAGGGTCGGAACGGAACGAATGATCATGAATGATCAGCATGCGTTCATGGAGGTGTTTTTTTTTTATTATTATTATGTCCCTAAAACTGGTACGGCTGTGGTCGTACCAGCCGTACCGCTTCCGTCGGCCCTGGTTGCTGGTTACGTTAGTCCGACGTTGGCGCATTGGCGCAAAGAGCTTCATTGGCTAGGCCAGCATCTTCAGCCTAGGACGATATATGGTAAACTTCGTGCTTGTAAGTGTGACTGCAGGTGTTGCTAGGTTACGCAAATGACCGACACAAGTGCGTATTTCGAAAGAAAGGCCTTATGGATTGTTTTTGGTAGGAAAATACATACTTTTATTTGAAATGAATGCAACAAACGTATCGTAGCATGTCGACACTGTACCGTTTGAAGGTAATCACGCCCGGAAGCGTATCAATTTAGATAGCGCTGGTCATGTTTTGCATTACAGTGCGTCGACCAATGAAAGCTACAGGATATTCCTTACTGGTTTAGTTTTAAATTTAGCCAATGAACATTGACTCAACAGTGGTAACACCACAGTAGCTTTCGAAAGCTACTGAAATGTTATCACTTTAAGTCGGTTGTGATTGGACGAATTTAGTACACGATCAAGTGAGCAAATTTCTGTCAGGGAAATTCTCATTGTTAAGTCGACATGGTGCACGTTTCGCGGAAAGAAAACAAAAATTCTCGAATTGACGTACTTTTCAACTGCTAGGTTATCTAGGGACAAGTTTTATGGAAAATACCTGGGATCTTTTCCATGCCGCAATCAATATGAGCACGAGTGAATTTCTGGAGCCATTTTCGTCCATAATAATAAATAATAAATAAATAAAAAAACAAATTGCACAGCGAAAGCTTGTAAGCTTGTGCTTGTGCTTGTGCTTGTAAGCTTGTAATAGAAATGGGTGGGCCGACGCCAGGATTTGCTCCAAAATGATGTCTGGCTTGTGTGTTCCTTTCGGAATTAAATTGCCACTGACAAAAGTTTGAACTCACTGATGGAATGTAAATTTTCGGGGCCCATCCGTGAGAGCCCCTAGGAAGGAGTGGGGGGTGGTGGCTAACCTAAAATTTCCAGTGGAAAGGTTTTGGGTCGAATTTTCGTTCGAAAGAACTAAAAACGAAGAAGTAAAAATTCCATTTCATCCGCAAACCGTTTTAGTGATCGGTGCTAGCAATCCTGTTGGTTTCCGGAGAAAGTTGGTCTCCAATTTCAAAGGGTATGTAAGGCCGATCTTGGAGTATGCCAGCTTGGTGTGGTCCCCGTGTATCCTGAAGACATTGATCATGTCGAATCCACACAACGTCACTTTACGTGCTCCTTAGCGAGTCTCAAAACCAGGCGTACCATACGCATTTGGAGCTGCTGAAGTGGGGTACCCTTGAACTAAGACCATTAAAAACCGACTTATTGCTTTTAAGTTTATGAGTGGCTTTTTACCTGTCGACGTCCCTTTTTTTTTTTTTAGCTAATGCTAAAAGTTACTTCCTAAAGTTGGGGAACAGAAGAACACACTAACTGGCACAAATGACTAAAGCTGATACAGCCTAACAGTAGCCTACGCATAAATTGGAGAGACTAAGTCACAACCAACCGCATTGAAGTCCTCTATCGCTAAAGATCCAGAATGACGGTCCCAGTCGGCTTTATGCCGATTGGCTCTTCACTCATTCTGGATGTAACCCATGCATAAAACGCCTCTTCTTAAGAATCTGGTGAAATATTCAAATGAAGTTGCATCCGCATCGAAAGTAACTATAACTTCTAAAGAAATGAGATGCACTTTTCCTTGTTAGCCCTCCCTCACAGCTCACTAGCATCCGACATGATGCAATCATGCTGAATTCTGTTGAACTGTACAGATCCCCTCTTTGGGGGCGGGCCAACAGGTAGGAACCAGTTGACCTCGTCGCCGAATGAAGCTGACGAAATATTATGAAAGAGTTTTGGAATAAAGGCAGCTATACAGTTACACCCCTGTATAGCGTCCAGTGGAGACAGCTCACGAGCCTTCTGAATTATTGAGCAACAATTTGGTACGTCCTCGTGCACTTGGAAGCGAGCTGTAAAGATTAACGATATCAATGCCACTAGATGGCGCCACTGTAGAATATAAAGCAAATACCCTTGCGCCATCTAGTGACAGAAATATCGTTAATCTTTACAGCTTGCTCCCAGGTGCACGAGGACGTCCCACATTTTTGCTCAATAAGGAAGGAGGAACGTGGCTTGTTCGTTGTGCTTTTAAAGGTATTGCTTTGTGCATTCCTTTGCTTGCTGGGAGAGAGAACTCAATAGGGCAGTGGCACGACGTAGTATTATTGTGTATAACTCTATGGTGGAGCCAGTAACTGGGTTATCTGCAAGGAGCACTGGAGGGAGAAAGGAAGATCGTCTTATTGAAGCCAATGCTATTAGACTGGATTTCTTAAGCCTATAACGCGCGATTTTTGTTGTTGGAGAAAACAACGTTCTTTTAAGCCTAAGAAACCGCTCTCAGGTCACTGTCTTGACTAGAAGTGCCGTTTTCACCCTTACATTTTAATCTAGTGCACCTTGTAGCTATTACCTCCAAATGGTATCTCGTAGCCAATATGACGTCACATGACGCTGCTCTATAGGGCTAGATGCTACACATCTTAATTTATTTGGTGGCAGCCCGTCTTTAAGTGGATGAAACGCTGATTTTCTTGAATGTACGATGCTTTTCGTAAATTTCTACGAGAAAAATTATGATCTAAAATTCTGTAAGGTCAGAAATCGTTAACTAACCTAGTTGCAGGGGTGGGGGGAGAGATGTAAATAGATAATTTCAGGATTTCCGAACGTATTGTCACGCATTTTATTTCTTGGGGGGGGGGGCCGCAGCTTTGCCAGGGATGTTAAGAGGCGAATTATGGTAGTTTCAAAAGCACTGCTGAAGGAAAAAATTGTTTTACGGGGCTCCGAGGTGGTTTAAAGCAACCCTCCCCCCTTCCTCCCCCCGCCCTACATCCCTTAGCTGAATTTTCGGACCTGACTTCGAATTCCAATTTTTTTTGTGTGCTTTTTCTCTTTTCCCGGCGCCCCTCCCCCTCCTCCCCCCCCCAAAAAAAAAATGTCTTGCGTGTGCCTCGTATAGGTTATCGCCTGATTCCCGAGTGCTGAGAACTAACAATGTCGAGGGCCGCAGGTACGAGCGATTGTTAATTCTTTGCAGGAGGGAAGCAGGCGAGAACTTATTTATCTACCGATGTCCGCATCTCTGCCCAACAATGAAGAAGCACGCGACTCCAACAATGATGTAGTGCACGAAGTAGTCCAACAATGCAAGGCGGAAGGAATAAAAAACGTTCACTTTTGCGTATAGTATTTTATTATGGCTCCGGGTTTGGTAGGATTTGTTTTGATTTGTCGATTGATGGATATATTTCGAAAGAGATTACGTAATATAATGTTGGAGATGGTTGTGTCGGAAGTCGGTGCGCAAGATCGCCCCTTCATTGGGGCTGAAGCAACTCCCCCCCCCCCCCCCACCCTTTGGCCTTTTTCTTGGCCTTCTTGCCCTTTTGGTAGACATAATCATGAAGAAAATCTATAACAAAATAACTATATCAAAAACGTTAAGTTTTTTTTTATGATCCGTAACAACGATTAGGCTAAAATAAGGCTCAGAAATAGCCCCCCCCCCCTCCCATCCTTTTTTCTATTTTACAGTTTACATGGAAACTAACCATCTCCACAAGCAAACAAAAATGTACCGCCGAAACTACAGATTTTAAAGAGAGTTTAAAGGAGCAACTTTAAATTTTCACAATGGTGTCATATTGTAATAAATTTTAATGCTTGAAAATGTTGCCGATATTGCCCGTTTTCAATATTTATTATGGTGAGAAATAACTTGCCATTTAGAAAGTAAATTAAATTTATACAATGGGACGTGCAAAACGGATTTCGTTAAAAAATTAATCAAGTGCTGAGAACTAGCACCGGTGCAGAGAACAATCCTCTTTCATTGTTGTGTCCTGCATTGTTGTATTGTAATCGAGTGCTGAAAACAGTTCTCAGCCCCCGTTCATTGTTGTGTTCTTGCATCCTTGTATTGTTACAAGAGGGCTGAGTGAGATTATTCCAGTGTTAGTAAGGGTCGACCTAGGACATACATAGGGCCTTAGGGCTTCGTCGGGCAGATGACCGGGTGCGGTTAACGCTCGCTAAAATCCTTTGACCCTTTTTTTTTTTTTGAGGGTCGACCTAGGATCTCTGTGTTAAACTTTCAACTTTGAGAGCTTATAACTCCGTCAAAATTAAAAGATTTTAAACCAAATTTGGAATCTAGCCTTGACTAGTCAAGGCCTGTCTACAGTCCAAAGATTGTGAAATTCAGTCCAGCCAAACCCGAGATACAGAGAGGGGCCAAATAGACAACTTCTTGTTCTGCTTCTTGTTGTTGTTGTTCTGGGGATACTTTCGTCTGTCCTCTCTACAGGTCAAACTATTTGTCCTGTAAAGCTGGTTCTTAGCTCATTTTACAGGTATTGCTCCGTAGATGTGCCCTTTCCATAAGGCCTTTTCTAATTGGTCAAGTGGTTCAGGGGTTACGGAGCTCTAAACGACCAGATTGATTGTTTTACATTGTTTTAAACATTGTTATTATGCAACAATGCCATTTAACAAACGCCAGCTGCAAGACATAGACTGAAGATTAAAGGATTTGTTTCTATTGTTAACACTTGCGATAGCCAGGTTAGTAAACTCTCAGTTTTACAGTTTAGCTGCAATTCTAAAAGTAACACGAATTAATAAACAAAAACGGAACGTTAAATAATAATAATAATAATAATTTATTCCACACTTTGCACGAAACCAAGGGGTTTGTATGTGCACATTAACAAAATACAATACATGGTAAAAGTCAGAAGTCAGTGTTACACAAAATTCTCTAAATTATAAACTATTATATTATTAAACTACAATATACAGAATTTCTACAAAACGACTAAAATAAAGACTACAATAAAGACTACAGTGTTAGTATACTAAAGACTATTAAGATTACAATAATAATAAAGCGTTATTTTAAAATCCATTTTTTTATTTCTTTCCTAAAGTTATAATCTAAGTTCCTTAATTCTACTGGTAATTTATTAAATACTTTTGGAATTATGTAGCTCATTGTACGTTTCCCATATGAATTTCTGTATGAAGGCATCCTTAACCAATTATTATTATTTCTTACAGCTCTCACTATAATTTCTTTCCAATCTTTTTTCTTGTAATTTTGCACTATTACAGTAAAATCCATTAACATTTCTAAAGTCATGAGTTTATTTTCAGTTAATGTTTCCTTTGTACTCTTTTTAATTCTATTGTTATTAAAGAGAATTTTAGCTGCTTTATTTAATACTTTTTGTAAACTTTCAATTAGTCCTTTCGACGTTGTTGCATAAAAGGTTAAAGCATACCTCACATTAGACATAATATAAGTTTCATATATTAATTTCTTAGTGTGAATATCTAAAATATCTCTAATTTTATACAGTAGTGGTATATTTCTTCTAATTTTATTTTTCAAATCCTCAATGTGTTGGTAAAATTTCCAATTCGTATCAATGTCAAGTCCTAAGTATTTTGTTCTATTTACAGTAGTAATTTGTTTGCAATCACAATTTGTCATTAAACAATCATTATGGTGTGCTGTTATAGATACTTTACTTATCTCCATATGTGAGGTCTTAATTGGCATAAAACATGTTTTCTCGACGCTGATGCTGAGATCATTATTTTGGAAATAATTGCAAATTTTATTGAAGTCATTTTGTAAATCCTTCACCATATTATTATTTTTTTCATTTATTGATAACATAAAGATATCGTCTGCATAAATTGTTAAATCTGTATTCCAATTGATTTCTTTTAAGTCATTTATGTAAATAACGAATAATAAAGGGCCTAGAATTGAGCCTTGTGGCACTCCATAATCAACATATTCCCAGTCATCCATGATATCACTAATTCTGACACAGCACATTCTATTTGTTAGGTAATTTTCAATGATGTTGGCCATTTTCCCTCTGATTCCATATAAGCTTAGTTTTTCCTTTAACACTCCTTTATCAAGAGTATCAAACGCTTTTATTAAATCAATTAAGATGGCTCCCACAAATGTACCTTCATTTAAAGCTTTTGTTATATTATTATTTAAAACGTTTAATGCGTCAGATGCTCCCTTATTTTTTTGATATCCAAATTGTTTAACATTAATTAATTTAAACTTTTCTAGGAAATTTTGCATTTTATTAACAAAATACCTTTCAACAATTTTATTCAGTACTGGCAGTAGAGCAATTGGTCTATAATTATCAATATCATGTTTTTTACCTTTTTTATAGATAGGTCTCAGGACTTGCTTTTTTAAGTTGTTAGGCCAAATTTCTGTATTTATAATTGCAGTAATCAGTTTGACCATGAAAGTACAAGTGTTTTTTGGTGTATGGAGAAAATGTTCAATTTGGAAACCATCATAGCCTGTAGCCTTTTTGCAAACAAAATTATTTAGAATTCCTTTTATTTCATATTCGGTTGGTGGTGTTATTGACATTGTGTTAACAATATTTAAATTTTTAATTTAAATGTTTAGAGTAAGGGTCTAAAAGTCAAAACTTAGAAGGAACACGGACAAGGTTTGACAGTAAGGGTCTAGGTGTAAAATTTTGTAAGAGGCTGGTAAGCATTAGACCCTTACTACCCGGTGGTCAGAAATAAAAACATTTTCACGAAAAACTGGAAATCCTCCCATGTGATGATACAGTTGTAGTGTGGTATAGGTTTACTGCTTTACTGTATGTTGAAAATTATTTTTCGATTTAGTAACATTGTAGGGTATTCGCACCAGAGAGCATTACTGGTTATCCTCTACCGTAAATCTACGAAATATAATAAAAAAAATTCTAAAGCATCAAAAGACACAAAATGCCAAACTTCACAAGAAAATAATGTTCTTAAAGTTCCATAACAATATTCTAAGAACAAAGAAAACCTGCTACAATCGTTCATACACACTTTATGTCCGAATAAAGTAGAACTATAAGCTATCCACCGGGTAGTAAGGGTCTAATGCTTACCAGCCTCTTACAAAATTTTACACCTAGACCCTTACTGTCAAACCTTGTCCGTGTTCCTTCTAAGTTTTGACTTTTAGACCCTTACTCTAAACATTTAACGTTCCGTTTTTGTTTATTAATTATTATTACTTTAGGGCTGAGATGCGGATATCGGTAGATAATGGTTATCCCTAGCCTTGTTAAACTTCGTTCTTCTTCAAAGCGTGCAAATTGACCAAATTATACAAGAATAGTTTGCTTCAGATGGCGTTAGGTGATGAGAAATTAATTAAATGAAAATTCCAATGAGGGGAAGAGTAAAAAAAAAAGGCCAGGGAGGAAGGAAAGGGCACGACTGCCTTACCACCAAGGTTAGACCTTTCAGGGACATTGAAACCCCTGATTGCAGCGTCAGCTGTTTGGCAAGGAAAGCAGGGAAAACGGACAGTATATATCTATTACAAAAAAAACCCAATCGTCTGTCTCATTAAAGGCTCTGGCGCTTCACACTCTAGAGCTATATTGCTGCGAGTTTCTAGGTCAACGCAATTAATTTGATCTAAATTGGTCAAGTGTTTCGTGGTTACGAGGCTCCAATGACCATATTAATTGTTTTATATTATTTTAAGCATTGTCATTAGGCTATACCCCTTAGCCGTCGCCGTTAGCCGCCGCGCCGCATTTTTCTGTGTCAGCCGAACAGCCGCCGAATATTTTGCGGCGGCCGCCTGGTCTAGCCGCCGAAAAAAATGCGGCTAGAGCCGAAAATTTTGAAGTTTTAATGCATCAAAATGAAACGAAAGTCTTGAAGTTAGTTGTAAAATGTTTCTAACGGTAAGCTATTCTCGATTGCCTTATTTTTCTTATTTTAAAAAAAATATATTCACTTGCCAGCAACTTAAACGTGCCTGTATTTGTGTAAGTCATTAGCACGTAAGGTCACTTTCGGTTTCGTTTTTAGGGTTCGCGTAATAATAGTCAGGACACATCGCTGTGGAAGCATTACTTAAAAAAAAAATAAGTGGTGATGCGGCTCTGATTTTTGATTTGAGGGTTCTTCGCAATTTTTTTCCTTTTTTTTATTTGTGACTCATCTAGAAATCCATTATGCGTCTGTCCCCTTCCCACTTCCATTTCGTTATTTTCTTATGTAGTTAGTTTCGTCGTCGATATCTTTGCTTCATTTCCATCGATTTAGCCGAAAATTAGCCGTCAGTCAGCCGAATTTATAGTTGGCCGGTGGTGGCCGTAAAATTTGTGGCTAGCCGCAATTTAGCCGAAATTTCTGTTAAGCCGGCTGAAAATGGCAAAATAATGCGGCTGAGGGGTATAGTACATTAGGCAACAATACCATTCCGCCAATGCTATGTTTTTGTCTTTAGTTAAGGGGCCGACCCCAAACCGAGATATCTGCCCCACTGTTTGACGACGAGAGGGACAATTTAGCTGGAGAAATCCGAACGTAAAACCCAGGATCTTAGACTAAAAATATATGGCATAACTAAAAATAACTACGGCCTTCATCATTACTTGTTAACAATGGAGCTGAGAGAGAGATTATATCTGGGTAGAGGAAGGGCAGTTCCCCGTGGAAGGGGTGGGGGGGGGGGGGTAGTTAGAGGCACCTACATCGTTGATCCTCCCTCCTCTCCCCCTTTTCTATTTTCATTTTTGGACTAAATCTTCAACAATATTTTTCCTAATGGAGGAGGTAGTTGCCGTGTTCACCTTGCCACTGATCGACCGCACCTATACTTTTTTTTTTCATTTTTCTAGTAATTTTTCTGCCAATTGTTTTCGTGGGAGTGCAGTTGCCCTGCTCCGATAATATGAACTTTAGCCGTTAGGGCACAGGGCCCTATGTCAGGGCACAGGGCCCTATGTCAGGGCAC